>PVKA01024852.1:0-33674 GCA_004027165.1 Ctenomys sociabilis
TTTTTTTTTTTTTTTTTTTTTTTTTCCAGTGTATTTCCCTCCATTTTTCTTCTCTACTGTTAATAATTTTATTTATTTATTTATTTATTTATTTATTTATTTATTTATTTATTTATTTGGTGGAACTGGGGGTTGAACTCAGGCCCTTGTGCTTGCCAGGGAAGTGCTTATTCTACTGAGCCATCTCCCCAGCCTTTATTTATTTGTTTGTTTGTTTATTTTTGTACCAGGAATTGAATTTAGAACCTCGTACTTACTAGGCAGGTGCCATGCCACTGAATTATCCCCCCAGCCTTGTTTTGTTTTTTGTGCTGGGACTCAAACTCAGGCCCTTGCGCCTGCCAGGCGGGCCCCTGTGCCACTGGGCTGCATCCTTGCCTAGTCTCTGCCCTCTGGGAGGTCACACCTGCTGCTTCGTGCTTGTCTCTATATCCCTCTTCCTCCCAAGGTCTTATTTTTCCCATAGGTTTCATTCTCTGAACTCTGAGACTGGGTGTCCGTCTTGCTGTCACACACTGTATGTTTGTCCTGCTCTTCCAGATGCCAGTTACCTTGGAAGACGTGGCTGTGAATTTCACCATGGAAGAGTGGGAATGTCTGGATGCCAGTCAGAGGGCCCTTCACCACGACATTATGTCTGAAACCTTGAGGAACCTGCTCTCTGTGGGTAAGGGGCTGAGGTCCTGGTCAAGCCCCTGTCCTGGGGGCCTAGAGTATTGAGTTTCCCTGGGCAAGCAGATAAGCTTGGGGGAAAGGACAAGACATAAAAGCCTCTAAGGCACGCCTGCAGCCAGGAGCTGGCCTTTGCTGTGTCTTCCTCCTGTATCTGAGTGATCCAGGTTGAAGCTCTTGAACCGGGCACACAGGATGAGGCCTATTGTTCCCTGCAAAAGTGAGGGATCCAAGCTTAAGGCCAACTCAGCTCTTTCTTATTCCCACTCACCAGCCAAAATATTGATGCTGAAACCGGGTCTGATCACCAGTCCTAAGCAAGAAGAGAGACAGAGGAGAGCAGAGCTCCGTTCCCCACGTGGAGAAGCCCTCGCTTCGGGTAAGAGTTGTAAAGGAGAAGATAGAGCCCAGGGCACCCCTGGGAGGGTGGAGAGCTGACTGAGATGGTCAGAGTGTGTGCCCTCTTCCTAATCTATGCCTCTCCAGAGTAGTCAGACTCAGCTGACAGAGGCCTTGAGTGAAGGCGTAAGTCCCTTGACTTCATGGGGAATGTCTGAGACTCTCAGGACAAGTGACTCTTCAGTGTCAGACATTGAGTGTTTATATGCTACTTGCTATTGCTTAAAAAGTTCTTTTTGCTGGAGAGATAGCAGCGTAAGCACCCGCCTGGCAAGTGCAAGGTCCTGAGTTTGATCCCCAGTAACAAAAATAAAGTTCTTTCTAAGAAGAAAGAAGCAGGGAAGACAAACTTGATGGTGGGTTAGAAAAGAGGAGACATGAACTGGAAATCAAGGGTTGAGAGATGCCAGGTGCAGGGTTACTCCTTGTAATTACAGTACTTTGGAAGGCTGAGGCAAAAGAATCCCAACTTCAAGTCCTGGCTGGATTATAGAGGTCCTGTCTTGAAATAAAACTTAAAAAGGACTGGGGATGTAGCTCAGTACAGAGATCCTTAGTTCAATCCCTAGTCCTGAAAAAAAAAAAAGGGCTGTCAGGTCAGACTGGTTATACTTCCCAGTTTTCCAGAACAATCTCAGTTTATGCTTCTTACCCCCATCTTGATTATTAATAATTATTATTAATAATTTTACTCTCAGGTGTTCTTGTTTGCATGATATAACGTGGAGTGGTCTTTTGGGCTGCAGGTGTCCATTAGTAGTAGAACACTTGCTTAGAATGCAAGAGCCCTGAGTCCCAGGCCCAGCACCGGGGTCTGGTGGAGTGGCCCATGGGGTTCATTTGCAGCCCCTAGTGGGTGTCAGGTAGGAGGCCCCACCAGGCAGTGTGTTATGTTTTATCCTGTGTGTACATATCTGTGATACAGTTTAACTTACGTTAGGCACAGGAAGAGATTAAACAAACTAATAAAATAGACTGTCATAGTCTGTAATAAGCTTTGTGAACGTTGTTTTTCTCAAAATATGTTTTCCATTTGATATTTTTGGGCTCTGGCTGACCCTGGATAACTGAAACTATACAAAGCCAGGTCACAGGCAAGGGGAATTACTGTATGTCATGGTCACCTGCGAGTGCTCTGGGTACCTGGAGGAGTAGAACAAGAAGGGGAGAAGATGGCTTTCAAGAAATGGGGCTCTAGGGCTGGGAGATGGCTCAGTGGAATAAGCATTTCCCTGGCAAGCCCAAGGGCCTGAGTTCAATCCCCAGTTCCGCCAAAAAACAGAAGTGGGGCTATAGTCAAATCTGACATTGGATTTTTTTTTATTAAATTTTTGTTTGCTTATAATTTTAAAAGCCTAGGGGCTGGGGAGATGGCTCAGTGGAATAAGTGCTTCCTTGGCAAGCACGAGGACTTTAGTTCAATCCCTGGTTTTGCCAAAAAAAAAAAAAAAAAAAAAAAAGAATTTGAAAAGCCTAAAGCTTTTCTCACTTCCAGCTAGTGAGACCCAGAGGTGAGGGAGGTGTGTTGGGGGAGGGGAGCTGTGGTGCCCTCTCTCCCAGCGAATCTTGCGTTATCCCTCACTCACTGCAGGAAGTAAGAAGAAGCAATGTAGTGAGGACCCAAAAGATAATGGGGCTGGTGGTAGCAAGAAGGCCCACCGCGCCCATGGAGGGCCAGGCCGGAGCCCACCCTCCACCTTGGCTAGGCCTGAGGACGTGAACCGAGGGCTGCAGACAGCCCGGGCAGGCCCACCCTTCACCTGCTACACCTGTGGGAAGCGCTTCAGCAGGAGCTCCTACCTCCATAGCCACCAGTTCGTCCACAGCCCCCGGAGGACCAACGGCTGCAGCCAGTGTGGGAAGCTGTTCCGGAACCCCAAGGCCCTGAGCTACCACCGACGCATGCACCTCGGGGAGAGGCCCTTCTGCTGCTCGCTCTGTGACAAGACCTACTGTGATGCCTCCGGACTTAGCCGTCACCGCCGTGTCCACCTGGGCTATCGGCCGCACTCATGCCCCGTGTGTGGGAAGGGTTTTCGGGACCAGTCGGAACTCAAACGTCATCAGAAGATTCACCAGAACCAGGCACCTGCAGCCCAAAACCCCGAGTGTGCTGCCAGGATTCCGGGCCCCACAGCAGGGATCCAGGCTCCTACTGTCAGGGTCCAGCGGTCTCACCAGGGCCTTGTGGATGGGAGCCACGTGCCAGCAGCCAGGACCCTGTACCCTGTGTTTAGCACCAAGCATCCTGGGGCCCAAACACAGGCCCCCGAACTTAGGTATCAAGCACCTGTGACCAGGAGCCGGGTGGCCCCCACTAGTGCATCTGGCCTGGATAGCACAGCCAGCGCTCCGCCAGCAAAGCCCTCGAGACTGCGCCGCAGGGTCTTCCCCTGCCCACACTGTCCCGTGACCTTCAGTAAGAGCGCCTATCTCTCCAGGCACCAGCAGGCGCATCTTGGGGAGCAGCCAGCTCGCTGCCTCCACTGTGGTCAGGCCTTCAGCGCTGCCTCCCGGCTGGCCCAGCACCAGCACATCCACTGGCGGCAGAAGCTCTATCGCTGCCCCGTGTGTGATGCCTGCTTCAGGGAGCAGCAGGAGCTTGTGGGTCACTGGAAGGGTGCGAGGGCCGGGGAGCAGTGCCGGCTGCTCCTGGGTCAGTGGCTGGGCTTCTTTCCCACTGCTGCCTCCCCTGTGGCTGGGAAAGAGTGGAGATGTGGAGGAAATAGAACTTTTAGGGTCCGCAGCCGTAGGAAAGGGGAGGCAAGGAAGAAAGTATATGAAGGAGACCTGCAAAGGGGGCAGCAGGAGTCTTGATGTGAGAACAGGCCCTGGACAGCTGGGGCGGCAGCACCTGGCTAAGGGAGAAAGGCGAGCGACAGCAGAGAAGCACAAGAGTGTCATTAATTAGCACCTAGCCGTCTCTTTGTGTCTCATAGACCACCAGGTAGTAACAGTTGAATCAAACTGGGTGCTCTGATAAGGATAAAGATAGGTGGGAAAGGGGGAGGGGGAGAGGGGTGCAGGCAGGAGAAGGCGCTGGTCCTTGCCCCCTCAGCTGCTGGTACGAGGTGGAGCCCCGGCTCTGTGCTGGGGTCTCGTGCTCCAGGGGCAAGTTAGGCTAGGGTTTGCCGTATCTGTGCTCTCCATTTTCTTCAGCGTCCTCTGCTATTTGGGTCCCTGTGCTCAGTCTCCTACCCTCCGCTCCTCAGCTCGGCCCCATCAGGCTGGAGTCTAGGAATTAACCACCGTTTGCTTGCGCTGCGCTGCGAGAAGCAGGTGCTGGTGGTCTGCAGTTCACAGCTGAGCCCCTGCAGCCATCGTTATCCTCCAGGACCAATGACCTCAGAGGGGAGCAGAGTGCTGCCTCCTTGGGAAAGCCGAGGTGGAGCAGGGTATGCAGATGTGAGGGAGGAAGGAGAGCAGAGGCAGACAGACAGACAGGAGTTCCACTGGGGATTCTGGAGTTTGTGCAAGTGTAGAGCCCAGCTGTGTCCACTGCAGAGAGGATGAGTGCAGCTGGATGGGTGAGGCACCCCAAGGCCCAGGCGCTCCAGGATGCAGCCTCCTTCAGAAGGGGTTCCCTAGAAGGAGAAAGGAACTCAGGCTCACCTCTTCGCCTGCTTCGGCGGGCGGTCTTGGGGGGTGGTGCACGGGCAGTGCTTGGAGAATGGTTGTGTGCGGGGTGTCCAGTAGTCCTCGCTTCTCCCCACTCTGTCCAGGAGGTCCTCCTGTGCTTTCAGCCCCTTTTCCCTGGGACCGAGCCTTCGTCACCCCCACCCGCCCCATCACTTCAACCTGCCTTCTCCTTCTTAGCTTATAAGACAGAACTTACTTAGCTCCTCCAGAAACTGCCCTGCAAACAAAGAAACACAGGTGATCAGTGGGCGATGCGGCCTCTCTTGAATCCAGAACCCACCAGAGTGCGTGGCTGGGAGCCTGGGCGGGTGCAGGCCGAGGGGAGCCCCAGCCACCAGCCCTTTTTCCCACTGCCTGGCCTTTGCCCCACACCGCACCTGCTAATCTTCTGTGTAGCCAGTTGTAGCAGATGATCAAGGCGACCAGAGGCCCGAGAACCGGCACGATTGCAAACAGGCTGATCTTCCAGCAGGGCACCCTCAGGAAGTGGGGGTCTGAATGGTTCACCAGAACAAGCAGGTTTAATGTTTTCCTTCACACCCTGCCCTGTTTTCTTTTTCTCTTCCTTATTGGGTTTTTCCTTTTTTTTTTTTTTCTTTTTTTCTTCTTCAGTACTAAAGGTTGAATTTAGATCTCAAAGCCCCAAAAATCTGTTAAATCCACCCAGAAGTGGTACACACTGTAATCTTACAACTCAGGAAGTTGAGGCAGGAAGGTCACTGTGAATTAAAGGCGAATCTGTGCTACACAGACAGCCTAAAATATAAGGAGACTATCCCAGCCCGCTACACACACAAAAAATAAATCTAGGTGCAGTGGTACATGCCTGTAATCTCAGCTATTCAGGAGGCTGAGGCAAGACGGTCACAAATTTGAGTCTAGCCGAGGTAAATACTTTAGTGAAAAACTAGTAAGTCTCCACTACCAGATGCTCATTCAGGGGCCGCTGTGCACACGGTGATGGAGAGGTAGTTAGTGGTGGTGCTTCACTGTGGTGGGAGCCCTGGGTTCAATCCCTAGAACTGCAGACACCAAAACCAAAAGCCTGCAGTATCAGCAGTGCCTGTGACTTAATCACCAACAGAAATCACAGCACACAGGTATACACAGACTACGTTGTGGCATTTCCATACATGTGTGTAACATGTTTTGATCACGCCCCCATTACCCTTTTCCTAACACCTTCTGATCGGCTGCCTACCTTTGTGGCCCTTTTTTAAATCATCCCTAGATTCTACATTAGTGCAATATGAGATATGTGGCTGTCTGAGTTGGGATATTTTGTGGATGTTTTATTCCCACTAAAATTGTCACAGAAAGGGTCCGGGAGATAACTCAGCAGCTTAAGGGCCTACCTAGCAAGTTTGAGGTCCTGAGTTCAATCCCCAGTACCCCTCCCAAAAAAAACACACAGAAATCTCCAGGCATTGTTTATCAGTATTTTGAAATTATATTGCTGCTCTATTATTTAATGTGTTAGTTTTGTTATTTAAAGACATTTGTTTTATCAAATTTGTTTAAATGTCAGCATACACAATGATTTTTTTCATGATCCTGTGTGATATTTTATGTGCATTTAAAAACATTGCTCCCAGGCAGGGGAGATAGCTCAGTGGTCTAAGCACCTGCCTGGCAAGTGTGAAAATGCATCGATCCCTGGTACTGCACACTGTACTGGCCCTGCCCCAGGCACGTCAAGCTGGTCACTGAGGCTGGGGAGGCTAAAACAGAAGAATGCTACAAGTCCAAGCTGAGTAGTGAGACCCTGTACTAAATACATTAAAAAAGCTGGATGTGGTGGTGCAGGCCTGTAATCCCAGCACTCGGGAGGCTGAGGCAGGAGAATTGTGAGTTCGAGACCAGCCTGAGCTACAAAGTGAGCTTAAGGCCAGCCTGAGCTGCATAGTGAGACCCTGTCTCAAAAAGACAAAAAAAAAAGTTCCGGGGCTAGGGTGTGGCTCCCTAGAGGAACACTTAACTCTATACAAGGCCTAGGTCTTGATCCTCTGCACCAAAGAACAGAAACATTCTGGAAGGAAATCCCTTCACGATGCACGAGGAGTCAACACTCAACCACACCTGCAGTCCTGGCACTCCAGAGACCGGGGCAGAGGCCCTAGGGTTGTTGCAGTTCTAGGACTGGGCTGCATAGTTCCAGTGCGACCTGGACTACCTAGCAGGGTCTTGACTCAAAAAATTCAAACCAAACAAAAACAGCTGCAGACCCTTATGTTGGCCTGTGAGCACACCAAGTATGGGGGAAAAAAAAGATAAATATCTTTTTCCTTTTTGAGATCCTTTCATTATGCAGTCCCAGTCTCAGAATGACCCTCCTGCCTCACTCAGCCTCCCAAGTACTGGGGTTAAGTTCCTAGTGGGGCTGGCGACTTCCTCCCAGGAAGCTTTCCCTGACGGGCCACGTGTGGAAGGAAGCTCATTCTGTTGGGCAAGGACAGAGATGGTGTGTGCTTCGTTCCGTGTTTCACCTCAGCTAGACAGTGCCTGGGTGTTTGCTGTCAACAGCACTAGTGCACAAGTCTGGCCACATAGCTCAGGGTTAGGCAGACATGGGCTGGGGGTTCAGTCCCGGGCACGCTGACCAGGTGACCAAGACTAGGTGGGTGATGCACACCTGCAATCCCAGTGCTTGGGAGGTTGGAGGGGAGAAGAGGAGTAGGTGCCTTTCCAGGCCACTGAAACCTGAGCAAAATGCAGGTGGGAGGCCACACTCACCAAAAGTCCGGTGCAGATTCTCTGAAAGAGGAACACATGGAAATGGGTTCAGTAGAGCGCAAAAGAGGGGCCCTTTCTTCCCTGTTAATCACTTAAAATTGGTTCCATGTGGGACACACCAGAGGTAGGGAAGCTGTCACGTAAGATCTCCCCAATACCAGGGGTGATCTTAAGCTTGCTAGGCAGACATGTCACTAGCTATCTATCTTCTCAGTCCTAGCTGTAGGATTTTACTTCTACTGAGGGAGGAGGGGAAGACCAAAGGTATTTCCTCTTTTTGGTGGAGGGCTGGCTCAGGCTGCCTTAAGGGTGGGTCTGATAAGATATGGAGCTGAAGATCAAACTGCATTCCTCTGCTCCTGCCTACCTTTGCTAGAGCAGGTGCTTAAACAGCTGAGCTAACCTCCAGCACCCTGACCCCCATTTCCTCTTAATTCTTGGCTGGTTATAGTTTCCAATGGTGCATTTCCAACAGGAGGAAGCACAAACTGTGGAAAGAGAGGTAAAGGTGTCTTCAGTCATTCCCAAAGACCAAAAAGGGACATGGGGAGAGAAGCCTGGAACTTACCTATTTCTGCTCGGAGTTTTCCTAAAATAGAAAAAGACAGTATTTTTAGTTCTTACTCTGGCACTCGATGGGCACCCTGGCCCTTCATGTACTCTCCCTGGCAATCTGATGGCATCCTTAGGAGTGTGGGAAGAGCCCTGGATTTGGGACCAGGAGTTCAGGCTCTTAATCAGAAGAAACGAAGGTGTAATGGACTGGTAAACAGCAATGCCCCAAACTAGCACGGGGTGTGACTGTCTTCCCGGCTGCTCTCTTCTCATCTGGAGTCTTGGTCACACTGCCCTTCCACCCTGCTGGCCCTTCTAGTCCCACCTGCATGAAAGGAACCCATATACCACAGCAGAAAGTTCATGAATTTGTTGCGTACTAGGAACTACATAACATGCCCTCTAGTCATTACTGCAGTTTGTTTCTTTTTGAGACAAGGTCTGTGTAGCACAGGCTGTTGTAACTCATGTCAATCTTCCTGCCTCAGCTTCTTAGCGCTAGAATTACACGTGTGAGCCACCATGCCTGATGCTGCAATTTAGAGGGAGAATGTTATCTCTGCTTGACATCCAAGGCATCTGAGGCCTGGAGAAGCAAGAATGTTGTGCATAATTCAGCACCTAAAGTGGAATTCAGTCCCAGGGATGTAACTCCCAACATTCTGGTTCTTCCTGCTCAGCCCCGAGGGCTGAAGATCCTTTTCATGGAGACCTAAGCATCGGGGTGGACTGAAGGTGCGAGAATAGACCCCGCTGTGGGTCCCACTACTAACTGTCAGCCTCATGCGCCCCAGCCCTGTTTGGTAACAGTAGGGTGAGGGGTGACAGTCCTTGTCCTTGGAGAGGAGTGGGGACTTGGCTGGGCTGCTCTGGGAACAAAAGAGCTTCGTCCACAGGTGACCTGAGTGCTGGGGCAGGTGGAAAGGTGGCATCACGGGCTGTGTCAGAGACCCCTGTAGATGGCCCGGCAACCCAGACCTGCCCGGCTTCAGTGCTCAGTTCTGTCCAGAGTCCTGAGCTCGGCACCGAGAACCCTGTCCCCTGGCTCAGCTGCCTGCCTTCTCTGCAGAGTGCATCAGATGGCCCTCAGGCAGCTAAATTAGACGAAAGTTAATCTTTGAGAGTTAATGTACTGCCAGAAAGGCCCTGGGCTCTCCAGGGAGTCAGCACAAAAATGGAGATGGAATTGTGGCTGGAGGTGCATCTGGGGGCCAGGCCTCCCACCTCCCTAGAAGACAAGCAGTTGCTTGGAGTGCGCTGTAACTGGCACCACCTAGTCCAGGAATTGAGATAACAGTGACCCAAGTGGGTGGCCAGAGCATCTGGGCTTGGCAACGATGCTGGGCACCCCAAAACACCTTTGCTCTTTCATGTAGCCTCACTACACGACCCGCTTCCCTATTGGGTCCATATCAGCTAAGCAGCAGTGCTTGTAATCCTGTTTTTTTTTTTTTGGCGGGACCAAGGATTGAACTCAGGCCCTTGCGCTTGCGAGGGAAGCACTTATTCCACTGAGCCATCTCCCCAGCCCCTTGTAATCCTGTTGATTATAATTTGATCCGCATTGTGCCCACATTATGACTTTGCTATATGAATGACCTCTGAATGTCCTCTGAGCCTTGTGACCACCCACTTGGGACTCCTCCATCTTCTCAGGAGCTCTCAATAAGCCTTTTGACTCTAAGTTCCATTCCTTTGGAATTCATTCTTCATTTACGAGCTGGGCACATCTGATACTGAGCAGGTTGGGATTAATTTCTCCTGTATCACTCTCACCCATAGGAAAGCTTCCAGCAAGTCCCATGCTGCAAGGAGGGGCCCGTGGGGCTGCCCCCCCTCGCCATGGGGAATCAAACTCAAGACCTTCTACATGCCAGGTCCTCACTGTGCCGCTAGGCTACATCCCTGCTTGGGGCTGGCATGTTAACCTCTATAGTTTTCAAGATGTTATTTTTTTGGCTAGGACTTATTTTCAGGGAAATGGTTATGCAATTTGTTGTCCCTTGGTGTTCTGAGCCTGAAATCATTCAGAAGTGACCTAATTGCAAGAAGCCAGTGCCCACTAGGGAAGAAGCCCTGGCCGGCTCTGCCCGTACCTCTCAGTCTGTGTTGCAGGTAGAGGAAGACAAGGCCCACAGAGGTCTGCAGCAGGAGCACTGGCAGCACAGCGATGAGGGCCAGCACCCCGGGGCTGACCCAGAAGAAGGGATCTGAAAGACAGAAGCAGCCCGGACCCATGCCTGGGGCTCCAGAAGTTGGGTAGCAAATGCACCATGATTCAAGACAGTGCTCCAGGTATCCAGAGGGTTTGTATCTAGAAAGTATCTAGAAAGGGCCAGTGGCTTCAAGTCACAAATGGGTATTAGGTCAGACTTGGGTAAGGGAGGGCTGGCCAAGGGGCTAGATCTGGTCCTCCAGCCATGGGACCCAAGCTGAGGTGCCAGTAGCAGAAGTGCTGCCACAGGACTAAGGAGGGAAAGTCAATTAGAGGTGGTAGAAACAGTTAAAGTGAAAAAAACAGCCTGAGCTGGGAAGATGGCTCAGTGGAATAAGCACTTCCCTCACAAGCGCAAGGGCCTGAGTTCAATCCCCAATTCCGCAAAAACAACAACAACAAAACAGCCTGAGCAGAGCACAGCAGTGTAGAAGCTTCCTGTGAGTTCAAAGCCAACCTGGACTACACCCTGTTTCAAAAAGAAAGAAACAAAAAACCAGCCTCAGGAGGCAGAGGTAAGAGGATCCCCTGGAGTTTGAGCCCAGCCTGGGCTACATAGTGGGTTCAAACCCAGCCGGAACTATACAGTAAAAGCCTGTCTGAAAAAAAAAAAACAAGACTGGGTGTGGCCCTGTGGGAGGGTATTTGTTGGGTATGCTGGGTGCCCTGGGTCGAATCCCCAGTTCTGGGGTAAAAGTTAGGAACATCTCTTGTGGGGCTAGGGAGATTATTCGGTGGTCTTAAGTGGCAAGTACAGGGACCTGGTTTGATCCCCAGTACTCCATTCCATTCCAGCCCTGTACCAAATACATTTTAAAAAGATAAAATTAAAAAATTAAAATTAAAAAGAAAGAGAACTTCTCTTGTAGAAATTTTTACTTTTTTTTGGTATTGGGACTCAAACTCAGTGCCTTACACTTACCAGGCAGGCACTGTGCTACTGAGCTATACCCTAAACCCCTCTCTTGTGGAGATTTAAAAAGGTGGGACCCACAGGTTTTGGAAAACAGTGAGGGATGATGGGTCAGTTTCTCACTCTGCCCTGCTCAGGGTGGAGGGTGCAAATCTCAGAGGTGAAGCCAGTGTAACCCTAAACCAACTTAGAAAGTTCATTTTTTTCTGCAGAGACAAGGCCGAATTTCCTCAGGTGGAGGCTTAGACTGCTGCCTCACCTTTCCTCACCCTGATGAGTGGGTGCATCCGTCATCAAGATGCTGGTACCCAGAGGCCAAAGGTCAGTTTCATTTCCACAGGGAAGGGAAAGATGGGTTAGGTCCAGGAAGAGCTGAACATAGCCTGGACCTGTCCCACTGTCCCTGCTGTCACAGATCCACACACCTGTACACAGTGAGACAGGGACTGGGTAAGGAGGCCCCTTCACCTCCTTGGAGGTAGTTGTGAATAAACTTTTTATTGTTTATCAAAATAAATGGTCTCCTTTGATTTGGCCAGGGGCCAGCAAACAAACCAGAGAGTATGAATCCCCGTGGCAGAGGCAGAAATACAAGCCCACCTTGGGCAATTTAGTGACTTAGGAGGAGGACCCTGTCTCAAAATAAAAAAAGAAGCCATGCATGCTGACAACATTTTAGCACTCTGGGAGGCTGAGGCAAGAGGAGTATTCAAATCAGGCTATGCCATTTAGTGATTAAAAGAGACCCTCTTTCAAAACCCTAAATAAAAAGTAAATAAGTTCTGGGGAGGTAGCTCGAAGTAAAACCCCTGGTCCAATCCCCCAGCATCACAGACACATCCTAGCCCACCAGCAAATTCTTTAAAGTTAACCATACCAGCTGGGTGTGGTGGCCCAGGCCTGTAATCCCAGCACTTGGGAGGCTGAGGCAGGAGGATTGTGAGTTCGGGACCAGCCTGAGCTACAAAGTGAGCTTAAGGCCAGCCTGAACTACATGGTGAGACTCTGTCTCAAAAAGACAAAATAGAATAAGTTAACCGTGCCTAGCCACATGTGTGGCACAGGCCTGTGATCCCAGCACTGGGAGGCTGCAACAGGAGAACCACTGCGATTTCAAGGCTAGCCTATGCTAAGTAGTGAATCCCGGCCAGGCTGCACCATGCAGTGAGGCCCTGTCTCACTGGGCCAAAAACCAAACCAAAAAAGACCCAACCCCCCAAAAATCCCAAAAAACAAAAATAAACAAAAAAAAAAAAAAAAAAAAAAAAAAAAAAAAAAAAAAGGAAAGATTGGAGACTACTGATAAAAACACAAATGAAAAAAAAATTTTTTCTTTCTTCTTCTTCTTCTTTTTTTTTTTTTTAGCAGAACCCGTGATTGAATTCATGCCCTTGCACTTGCCAGGGAAGCGCTTATTCCACTGAACCATCTCCCTGGTCCCTAAAACGTTTAAAAAAAAATTAAAAGATCAGAAACCTCTCACAGAGGTCCAGGGAGATGGCTCGGTAGAATAAGGGCTTGCCTGGCCAGTGCAAGGGCCTGAGTTCAATCCCTGGTTCTGCCAAGGAGGGGGGGAGGAGAAGAAGAAGAAAAGAAAGAAAGAAAGAAAGAAAGAAAGAAAGAAAGAAAGAAAGAAAGAAAGAAGGAAGGAAGGAAGGAAGGAAGGAAGGAAGGAAGGAAGGAAGGAAGGAAGGAAAGAAGGAAAGAAAGAAAGAAAGAAAGAAAGAAAGAAAGAAAGAAAGAAAGAAACCAACCAACCAACCAACCAACCAACCAACCAACCAACCAACCAACCAACCAACCAACGCCTGGGGCCAGGGAGATGGCTCAGTGGAATAAGCGGTTTCCCTAGCAAGCACAAGGCCCTGAGTTCAATCCCCTGTTCCCGGCTCTTGAAGAGGGGGGGGGAACCTCTTACAGAGGGCTGGCCAAATAGGTCAGTGGATTAAAAGGCCTGCAAGCAGGTGCAGGGGCTGGGGGTTCGATCCCCAGGCCTGCTGTGCGGCCCCTGCCCACAGGGCACCCTGACAGGGCAATTGAGACTGGGCATGGTGTTTCGAACCTGTAATCTCAGCTCTTGGGAGGCTGTAAACAGGCGGATCACTATGAATCTGAACTAGTAGTGAGAACCTGAACACCCTGTGGACCTTTCCCTAAAATGCAAAAAAGAAAGAAAAAAACCTTTCACAGAAAGGGAGCAGTTTATATGTGAAACACAAAAGCACAGTCACATTTTGTTCCTAAATTTTTCTCCCTTCTGGGGCTCCCAGGGTGCTTTTGTGAAAGCTTTTGTTTAGCCTTTTAGGCTGCGGAGCTGGAGGTGGGAGGAACCGGAGGAAAACTTTCTCCCCTGAGGCAGGGTTTTTAGGCTTCCTTCCTTCCTCTTTTTTATTCTTTTTTTTTTTTTTTTTTTTTTTTTTGGTAGAACCAAGGATTGAACTCAGGCCCCTGTGCTTGCCAGGGAAGCGCTTATTCCACTGAGCCATCTCCCCGGTCTCTTTTTTATTCTTTCTTTCTTTTTTTTTTTTTTTGTCTTTTTGAGACAGGGTCTCACTATGCAGTTCAGGCTGGCCTTAAGCTCACTTTGTAACTCAGGCTGGTCTCAAACTCACAGCAATCCTCCTGCCTCCTCTTTTTTATTCTTGTGTTGGGCTCAGAGTATATGGAGAAGTAAATTGCTAGATTAGAAGACTGCTGAGCTAGAAAGGGAAAACTACACTGAAGTCCTCTGCTGAATTCCTTTTTTTGTTTGTTTGGTGGTGGTGAGGGGGGTGATCAAACTCTGGACTTTGCTCTTGCCAGGTTTGTGCTTATGCCGCTGAGCTATCTTTGCAGGTAAAAGTTATCCAGCAAAAACAGCTGCCTAGGGGAAGGGGAGATGGCTCAGTGGAATAAGTGCTTTCCTGGCAAGTGCAAGGGCCTGAGTTCAATCCCCGGTTCTTGAAAAAAAAAACAAACAAGCAAAAAAAAAAAACAAAAAAAAAACAGATGGGCGTGGTGGCACATGCCTGCTGTAATCCCAGCACTCCGGAGGCTGAGGC
This sequence comes from Ctenomys sociabilis, assembly GCA_004027165.1. Lineage (NCBI taxonomy): Eukaryota > Metazoa > Chordata > Mammalia > Rodentia > Ctenomyidae > Ctenomys > Ctenomys sociabilis. The sequence continues at coordinate 14,168 of PVKA01024852.1, forward strand.
AGGAGGATTGTTGTGAGTTCAAGACCAGCCTGAGCTACAAAGTGAGCTTAAGGCCAGCCTGAACTATATAGTGAGACCCTGTCTCAAAAAAAAAAAAAAAAAAAAAAAAAACACAACAAAACAACCAAAAACAGGTGCGTAAAGAATGTGCCTCCACACGCACAGCCATTCCCATGCCTCTGTAGCCTGCACTAGAAACTGCTTTGTTATCTCCATGCAATGCCATGCAGAGCCCAGAGTGCAGGAGGAGGCCCAGGCTTGAAGCTGAGCTCTGTCCTTCACTGCAAGACCCTCCTGCGCCCCCGTTTAGAGCCCTGCCCCACTTTGGCACCCTGAGACCATAAATAATTTGCAGCTGGGTGTGGTAGCATACACCTGCAATCCAAGCCCTTGGGAGGCTGAGGCAGGCGGATGGTGAGTTGAAGGTCAGCCTGGGCTACATGGTGAGACCCTGTCTCTACAGACGCCCCCCGTAAATAAGATTCTTTAGAACAATGTTCTTCATAACTAATAAAGACACCCCACAGTGAAACCAAGAAGTCTACTTGGATTTTAAGTTAATTCTCATAGCTGTGGTCCCCCGTGGCAGCACAAAGTAATCAGACACAGGTTATTTTGGATGTTGGGGACCTGCATGTCCCTCTCTAAGGTCTGTACTTCACTTCTCTGATCTGTGCTCACAGCTGTAGGTTCCATGTAGGTGTTTTCTGAGACAGGATCTCTCCATACAGCCTCAGCTGGCTGCGGCTTCTGAGGGCCAGGGTCCAGGTGCCTGCTGCCTGCCTGACTGGGGGCTGCACTTGCTGTTCCTGTGTTTCTTGGAACCCAGTCTCACACCGTAGCCTGTGCTGACCTTCAGCTCATCCCCCTCCTGCCTCAGCCTCCTGAGTGCTGGGGTTATAGGCGCACACCATGTCTCTTCCTCTCCCTTCTTCTTTTTCCCCCCCATTTATGTGTTTGGTACCGGGTCTCACTCTGCGGCTCAGACTCTAGCGACCCTCCTGCCTCAGCCTCCCCAGTGCTGGGATTACAAGCGTGCGCCACCAATGCCCGGCCCAGCGGGCCCCTGGGGGTGGGGCCAGCATAGCATGCAGGACTGGGGATCAAACCCCAGTCCCTATGCCTACCAAAGAAGGTATTTAGTCTGCTGAGCTGTCTTGCTGGCCCTCCTTTTTTTTTTTTTTTTCCCAGTACCTGGTATCTTGTTTATGCTAAGCAAAGGTTCAACCACTAAAATACATATCCAGACCTTTGAAAAAAAATTATTTTGTGACAGTGTCTCTCTAAATCCATCATGTCCTTTCAATCCTTCTACCTTCACCTCCTTAGTAACTGGAGTCACATACCTGGCCTTTTTTAATCTTTGGTCATCCCTCTTTTCCTCTCTTACACCAAAGTGATCCTTCTCTTGTGGGTATCTTTGCACATTTTTCTCCAAATATGCATTTACACACTCACAAACACAGTCATGCTTTTCTTCCCTGTATGCTGTACTTTGCTTTCATCACTCAGCGATTCCTCAGGAATTGCTTTGAGCCATTTGGTATAGTGCTCAAACAGCCTTTTATTTATTTATATTTATATTTATTTACTTTTTTTTGGTGGAACCAGGGGTTGAACTCAGGTCCTTGTGCTTGCCAGGCAAGTGCTTATTCTACTGAGCCATCTCCCCAGCAGGACAATCCTTTTAATGGCTGCATAGTATTCATGCAAGGAACTATTATTTTATGCAGCCAACTCCCTACTCTAGGCATTGACCTCTACTTCTGTCTCCTTCCTGGTGCCAACAGTGCGGCTGCAGAAGTCCATGAGTTCAGAAGCTCCTGTACTGGCTTACATATCTCCATGGGATTCTCAGAAGTGCTTGGGTGAAGGAACTCTTCTCAACCGAAAGGCTGCAGCCTCAAAGGGACGGCAGCTTGTGTCGCACCACTCACCTTCGACTTTCAACTCCATCGCTGCCTCTTCTTGGTAGGAGTGATCCCGGAAGAAGCAGGTGAAGCCGCCCTCATCTGAGAGCCTGACATTCCGGATCCTGAGGGTCACCCTCCCCTCCCCGATGGCCCCCTTCAGCAGCTCAGTCCGGCCCCGGTACTCTGGGGCCTGCTCTGTGTCCTGGTCCCTGCCATGGCGGTACAGGTGGACCACCCTGGAGAATGGGGGCCGGTACCACCCCACTTCCATGCCCGAGGCATTCTTCCCTGGAGATATGTGGCAGGGCAGCTCCACTGCATCCCCAACCAGGGCCCGGAGGGGCTGTCCTGGCCCCATCACTCTAAACTGTCCTGGGGAGACACAGAGAGGGCCAAGGTCAGCCTTGAGAGACAAGCGTGTTGTGGGGAGGGGCAGGGCGCTTGGGTTTTAAATTTTATTTTATTTTTTCTGGTACTGGGGATTGATCGCACTTGGGGCCTTTGCACTGAGCTACATTTCCAGACCCCTTTTAATTTTTTTATTTGAGGCAGGGTCTCACTAGGTCACTAAGCTACCCAAGACAGGACTCAGATTGACCACCCTCCTAACGCAGCCTCCCAAAGAACTGACAGGCTGGCACCACCGTGGGTTTGCTGTCCTGAGGTTTAATTTTCCCAGGGGCTCCCTGGTGGTGTTGCCCAGGTGATCCCCACTTTTTTCTTAGAGGCTCTGCTTGTCACGCTGTCCCCTCCAGCTGCCTCTGCGTCTCTACCCTTTCTTGAGGTACTGGGGCTTGACTCATGGCTTTTACACTGAGCTATATCCCACCTTTTTTTATTTAAACATCTCTCCTCCCACCCCTTTTAGGGTCTTGCCAAAGTGCCAAATAGGCGGTGCTGGGCACTCCCCCTGCCTCAGCTTCCCAGAGTGCTGAGATTGCAGGTGCGCACCTTGCCCAGCTGCTTCAGATGACTTTTGCCTCTTTGTCTTCACCCTCACTGGACCCTGGAGTGCTCTGAGCACCACCCTGCTTTTTCCTGTGCAGGGTGCATTTCGCAGGTGACTCTGTGCTTCTCCGAGGAAAGGTGGTTTCTCCCTTGACTGGGAGGGTTTCTCTGTGGAGCACACAGCTGTGGCTCTCAGAGGGGAGCCTTGGTCTTCTCATTATTTCTCCTCTGTGGGGAACAAAGCTCCCCTGTGGAAGCTCGTGGATGCCTGGTTCTGCAAGCGAGCTCCCTGACATAGCAAGACACTGGAGTTTGCTACACACAGGCACTGCCAAGGACATTTGACCCTCATGACAGCTGTAAGATGTTGTTCTTTTGTCCCCATTGAGGTAAAAAGCCAAAGCTAACCCAAGTACAGCCCACTTGCCTATGGGCTATATGCAAAGCCCTCAGTTGGATCCTTAGCACTGAACAAAGCAACACACACACACACACACAATCAAAACTACTTTGTTTGCTTTCTACTCCACAAGGAGCCATAGAAATTGTAGAAGAGGGGAGTTCAATCTGCAGCTCTCATTTTTGGAAGCTGAGGGGTTACTGTATGAAATGAGTGCTGGGAAACTGACTTTCTGCTCTCAGGTCTCCCCAGGAAAGGAACAAATACATCTTACCTGCATAAATGGGTGACAGCTGGACCAGGGAGAGGGCAAGGAGGACCCAGGACAGCGAGCACCCTGATGAACCAGGCATCTCTGTTGTTCCTGGGCCAGAGCCCGCGAGGGGTCAGGCCAAGCAGAGGCCCTTGGGCTGCACGGCCCCTGCCCCCAACAATGTGGAAGGGAGGCTCTGGGAGGGTGCTTCTGCCTGGGCCTGCCTCCACCCGCCACTGTCCGCTGTGCCAGTCGGAACAGCCTGTGTCATTCTGCCAGGCATCTACACAAAAGGGCCACAGACCATGGGGATGACAAAGCTTGCTGTCCCCGCCCTGGAGCAGCGGAGCGGTGGCTGCCTGGTACCGGGCCTTCCTCCTGTCCCCCTCTTGGTGACCCTGGTACCAGGCCTTTCTTCTGTCCCACTCTTGGTGACCCAGCCTAGAGGGGACATCTAAGGCTGTTCCCTGGGGTAGAACCCACCCCGTGCCCAAAATCCCAGTTCATGGAGTCTATGAGTTTCCTACAGTCCCTCTGGTCCCCAGAACTAGCTACGGCAGAAGGATTATTGTTGATTCTTCAAAAATATTTTTTTTTTAAATTTAGTTGGCTCCCCGATCCCACCCCTAGGGCCCCTGCCCACTAGCTCACTTGTTTAAGTGCCTGCTTATGCAAAGCAGTCAATCTCAGAACCAGACCTGCCCTTAAGGCATAGTGAGCCAGCACCCCCACTCCAAAAAAAAAAAAAAAAAAAATCCTGATCCCACCCCTTGACTTTCTATTTTTCTTGTCTGACAACCGTCAAACTCATGCTGCAAATCCAAGCTTCCTTCCTTATTCTTAAACACGAAGCAGGCTCCTTGGGTTACTTTGCCTCTCGACTTCAGGTGCATTTGGAGAAAGCAAAGATGGATGTCAGGAGTTTGGATTGGCTGTGCCTAGAGAGATAAATGTGGAGGAAAGGGATCCATAGCTGTCAACAAAGGCATCTGGGAACAAGAGCCAGCCCGCCGCGTACATCTCCAGCCTGGTCATTGCTGTCTGATTTCCTCAGAGTCACTGGGGAATGCAAGATCTGGATTGAAGATGAAGACTTTTATTTATTTATTTTTTAAAAACCAGGGATCAAACTCAGACCCTTCTGCTTGTCAGGCAGGTGCTGGAGCTGCTGAGCTAGCTCCCCAGCCCGACTACTGATGGTGGTGGTAGCAGCTGAGCCCAGGGCCTCTTGCAAGCACTGCACCACAGAGCCACACTCGGCCTGTCTCTCAATCCTTTTATTCCCTCCCTTATTTCCTTCCTTTCTTCCTGCAGTATTGGGGATCTGACCCAAGGTTATAGTTTGCTGCGAGCTGCTGCTTTTTTTCCGCCCAGCTCAGCTGGTTCTCAGAGTGCGCTGGTGCAGCATTGGTGCTGGGGACTAACCCTAAGCTTGTCTGAGCCGTTCCTCAGACAGCTGGGCTCTCTTGCTGGCCCTGGCCCTCTTGGCATTTTAATTCTGAGGCCAAGTGTAAGTTGTCCAGGTAAACTTAAATATGCCACCCTCCTGCTTCTTGCTCCTCAGTGCCAGGGTTGCAGATATGTCTCACACTGCCTGGCTTCACATTTCCCAATCTTTGAAAAAAAACACAGGGTTTTGCTATATTGCCTCGGTTGGCCTTGAACTTCATTGTCCTGCCTCATCCTCCGAGTGCTGGGATGTGGACCACTTTGTAGGTCCTTATCTTTGCTATTTTACACAGCTACATGGTATCTTGCTGCACAAATGTATCATGTGGTACTTAAGGTAATAATTGCAATGTAAAGGGGCCAGGGAAATGGCTCAGCGGAATAAGCACTTCCCTGGCAAGCACGAGGGCTTGAGTTCAATCCCTGGTTCCACCAAAAAAAAAAAAAAGCAATATATTTAGGTTGTTTCCTCATAAAAATATTTTTCTAGGCTGAAATAAAATGTATTGAATTCATTTAAGTTAATAAATATATATATATTTTTGGCAGTACCCAGGATTGAACTCAAGCCCCTGTGCTTGCCAGGGAAGCCCTTATTCCACTGAGCCATCTCCCTGGCCTCAAAGTTAATAAATATTGAATAGTGAATAATATTTGTTCCCTTTCATTTTTGTTTTGTTTTCTGTTGTACTGAGAAATGAAGACAAGGCCTTGTACACACTATGCAAGAAGTGAAGAGAATTAGAACCCCCAAATTCAAAGGCCCAATCCAAAAAATGGGCATCTGAGATGAATACACACTTCTCAGATGAAAAAGTACAAATGGCAAATAAATACATGAAAAAATGTTCAACGTTATTGGTCATTTGACAGATGCAAATTAAAACAGCACTGGATTGCCGGGAGTGGTGGTGCATGCCTGTAATCCCAGCACTAGAGAGGCAGAGGCAGGAGGATTGTTGTGAGTTTGAGACCAGCCTGAGCTACAACGCTTAGGCCAGCCTGAACTGCATAGTGAGACCCTGTCTCAAGAAGACAAAAAAACCCCAAAACACCCTTCTAATGTTCTTAACCATTTTCCAACTCTTAATCCTACGTTATTTAGACAACATGTGTACAGTATGGTACTGCAGAACCTTCTGTGGGCACTCCCCAATGGAGAACTGCCACGCCCTGAGTGATGAAGGTGATGAGCGAGCTGTGGGGTCCTGGGGACAATGAGGGTGATGACGAGAGGTGAATGTGCGGTGCTGTGTGCTACCCCAAGTCCCGAGACAGCACAAAATCTATGATGAGCAGTTTAGATTAATACTGAGTAGAGACATCTACTATAATAATGTCTGTAACTATAATATCATGTATGCACCAGGTACAATACCAAAGCATTATGAAAACAGTTTGTAATGTGTTAATTTAGCGAATCTGTCCTGTTAATTTGTCTTGAAACTGTCTCATTGCTATTTGTTCTTCAATAAAATAAAAAATATAAAAATAAGGCAAGAACTAAGGCAAATCACTGTTCAAATTTTCTATTTGGAAAAAATAATAATTTAGATTAATAGTTTTTGGAAACCTGCAAAACAGTCTGCAGAAGTCAAACTGCACCAGGGAGATGGTTCAGTGGAATAAGCACTTCCCTGGCAAGCACAAGGGCCTAAGTTCAATCCCTGCTTCTGCCAAAAAAAAAAAAAAAGTCAGACCGCAAAATAGAGACTACTGTATTCCTCTTCTTGATTTTTTTTTTTAATCTTAGGGAAGGGTCCACTTGGTGTTCACGGTCTCAATACTAGATGGGATTCAAAGTGATCCGCCTGTTTACAGCCTCCCAAGAGCTGGGATTGCAGGAGCGCACCTCCATACCCAGTCTCAGTTGCTGGGCTATTTGGCTGGCCTTTCTCGCTGGTATTTTCTGAAAGGATTGAAAGCATCACAGCACAGTGACATATGCACACCCATGTCTATACTGACACAGGGGGCCAGGGAGATGGCTCAGCAGAATAAGTGCTTCCCTGGCAAGCACAAGGATCTGAGTTCAATCCCTGGTTCTGAAAAAAATATGCCCATCAACTGATGATAAAGAAGATGTGATTTTTGTAGGATGGATTACTACTCTGTCATAAAGAAGGACAAATCTGAGACATTTCCCGCTGAATGGGTGCACTCTGAGATCATCCTCTTAAGTGAGTAAGTTGAACACACATATGTAAGTACCATATTGTTTCTCTGGTGGGAGAAGCAAAAGTGTAAATAGGGACCAAAGTGTGTAAGAGAAATTGTGAAATAGGCAGAAAATATTCAAATGAGAAGGGGAACTAAGGGAGAAGGCGAAAGGAAGGAAGGGAAACAAACAAAAAATGAGAAGAGAAGGGAAAAGTAGAAACAGCTTTTGTAAAGAAGGAAGAGAAGGGCCAGTCAAATAGCTCAGTGGATTAGAGCGCCTGCAAGCAGGTGCAGAGGCTGGGCTTGGGGTGCCAGCCCCACCCTGGGGCATGGTGAGACCGCAGTTGGGACTGGGCCAGGTGGCGCACACCTGTAATCCCAGCTCTTGGGAGGCTGCAAACAGGCGGATCACTGCGAGTCTGATCTAGTAGACCCTTCCCTAAAATAAAAAGAGAAACTGAAGGGAGAGGAGGGGAATATGAAAAAATAGAATCAAGTTGTATCATGTACAGGTACAAATTCCTTATGTCAAATGTGATCACTGTATATTATATATAGTATATATATATATATATTTTTTTTTTTTTTAATTTATGTATTTGGTACAGGGTCTCACTACACAGCTCGGACTCATAGTGATCCTCCTGTTTCTGCCTCAGTATTGGGATTACAGGCAGGTGCCAACATGCCCAGTCTCAGTGGCTGGCCCTGCATGCCCAGCACAGGGGAAGGGCGAACACAGCATGTGGTACCGGGAATCAAACCCGGGTCCTTGCTTTTGCCAGGCAGGTGCTTAGACCACTGAGCTATCTTGCCAACCTGTGATCATTATATAAAGTGCACCAATAAACTTAAAAACAAGTTTTTGCAAACTTTTTTTGAGTCAGCATTCTTGCCTCATGATAATTCTATTCCTTTTTTTGTCTGTTTGTTTGTTTTTTGCAGAACCTGGGATTGAACTCAGGTCCTTGTGCTTGCCAGGGAAGCACTTATTTCACTGAGCCATCTCCCTGGCCCTGATAGTTCTATTCCTAACCCTGCACTATGGTGCATTTCTCTATACCCACCTATTTAGGAGGCTGAGTCAGGAAGAGCCTGGGCATTTGAGGTCAATTAGGGCAACAGAGAGAGACCACATATAAAAAGGCAGTTACATTGCAGTTGTATTTTAGTTATCAGGCCATCATTTTCAACCTTTTGTTCTTAGTAACCTGTCTACGACTATGACTTTACTAGAGCCAGTTTACAGAATTTCATGCCCATTGTAAAATTTAACAATGGTATTCCTTGTTGAGAAAGTGGAGAAAAAAGTGTTGGGGATCATAGTGCACATAATACTATAATACTAATGTTCAGGAGGCTGAGGCAGGAGGAACTCATGAGTTTGAGGACAGCCTGGGCTGCCTAATGAGTTCAAACCCAACCTGGCTATAAAATAAAACCCCGTCTCACAAAGATGCCCCCCACTATTCAGAGCTCTAGGGTGATGATCACAGCGTTACCCCCCCAGCGTGGGGCCCTCGTGACTGCCCTGGTCACCTGGCCAGCACTTATTCTGCCTTTACAGTAGTTGTGTTAAATTGGTCTGTTCAGGGCATCGAGATGCAGCCTGGCAGACTGTGAAAGGTCTGATTTATGTCCTTTGCCTGGAAGCGTGGTAGGTCTGCTGGAGAAGCCGAGCCCTGATCTGTCTCCGTCAGAGGCACCGCACAGTGAGTGGCGGAGCAGAGCTGGTGGGATGGGCAGTGTTTATGCTGCTTTTGTAAAGAACACACACAAGTGCTGAGAAATAGAAAAACAAAGCAAAAGGGAAACCCCAAAATCAGCAAAGTCCTGCCAAAGACTTAAACACTCATTTGAGTGTTGTTTGCTTGATTTTTGTTTTTTTCTCAGAACCAGGGCTTGAACACAGGCCCTTGTGCTTGCCAGGAGAGCACTTATTCTACTGAGCCATCTCCTGAGCCCTGCTTCTTTTCAAATAGACCTTATCTATGTAGCCCAGGTTGGCCTCCAACTCGTGATTTTTCTTTTTTTTTTTTTTTTTTTTTTTTGAGACAGGGTCTCACTGTGCAGTTCAGCCTGGCCTTAAGCTCACTTTGTAGCTCAGGCTGGTCTCGAACTCACAACAATCCTCCTGCCTCAGCCTCCCTAGTGCTGGGATTACAGACATGCGCCACCACGCCCAGCTCAACTCGTGATTTTTCTGCAACAGCTTCTTGAGTGCTGAGGTTGCAGGTGAGCACCACCATGCCTGCCTAAACACATATCTATCATCTATCTTCTTAGTTTGTGAGACAGTCTTGCTAGGTAGCCCAGGCGGGCCTCCAACTCCTGGTGATTCTCCAGGAAGATGTGACAGCTTCACCATGGATAACTGGTGGCCAGGAGCCACTGTGGGATATTAAGGCGGTGCCCGTGAAGCCATGGAGTGGTGTGAGAAAGCTCAGGGGGACACAGTGCTCAGGCCGGCCTTCTCACCCTGGCTCCACTTCTCCTTCCCGAGGGATGTGCATGGGGGAGTGGTCGGTGCAGGAGGAGGAGGACGGAGCCCTGGGCACACTGGGCCAGGCCTAGGGCACTGTGCTGCCATCCTGGTGACTGTCACCTTGGGGTTATCTGGAGTTGGCTTGCCAGGGAGGCATTATGATGCAGCCTGGTGTTTGGAGAGCTTCCTATGGGATGGCAGCAGCTGACTGGTGAGGCCCGGCCAGCTGAACTGTGCAGAGCAGCAGCAGCAGAGCAGCATTGCTCGCGCTCTCCCTCTCTCTCTCTCTCTCTCTCTCTCTCTCTCTCTCTCTCTCTCTCTCACTTTCTTTCTTTCTTTCTTTCTTTCTTTCTTTCTTTCTTTCTTTCTTTCTTTCTTTCTTTTTCTTTCTTACTTTTTGGAACCAGGAATGGAACTCAAGCCCTTACACTTGCCAGAGAAGGGCTTATTCCATCTCCCCGGCCCCCACCCCAGCATTTCTTGATCTGCACACCTGCAAAGGGAGGTTAGATCTCTCACCCCAGGTGACTCAGTCTGTGAGCAAGGTGCATAAAATCTCAGAAAAACAAAAGGTAACAATAAAAATCAAAACAAACACATCACTACCAGAACCTGTCTGTGCACAGAACGGTAGCTCAGAAGGACAGGACTAGGTGGGGATAGGGACTCAGTGTAGGAGAGTGAGTTTGTTGAAAGAATGAGTACCACAGATTACACCCCCATCTTGAATCCCTCTTGCCTCCTACCAACCCCCCGAGTGGTGGCCTTCCCCTCTGGTGCCTTCTTGCTTTCTAACCATGTAGGCCAATATTTACATAAATTTACTTGATTTAGATTATACTGATTTGTTAACTAACGAGTTAGTGTTTTGTAGGTTTTTTTTTTTTTTTTTTTTTTTTTGAGGTAGCAGCTCACTGTTTAGTCCAGGTTGGCCTAGGACTTGCTTCATAGCTGAGCCTGATCTAGAACTTTTCATCCTGCTTCAGCCTCCGCAGTGGAGCTGTTTTGTTTTGCTTTCATGGCAAAACAAGATCTCAGATGGCAAATTCTCTTCTATTGAGCTATATCCTCAATCCAGGAGGAGCTATTCTGAGAATGAGGCAACCCAGGATAAAGTAACTTTGGTTGCTTTTCTCTGCCAGGCACAGAGGTGAGGTACTGGAGGGGCCCCTCTCCCTGACTTCTCACTTTCCTCTTCCATAGAGATGTTTCCAGTGTCCACTTCCATAGCCTCAAGACTCTCACAAGTGGACTCAAGTTCTTCTGCGATTCAGAAGGGTGACAGCTTTCCCAGCACAAGTCACATACCTGGCAGGAGTTTCAGTACCACAGCAGCGCCCAGGTGGCCCAAGGGTCCTTTCAGTGTGAATGGAAAACTGTGGCCTGGATTTAAAGGAGTGAACAGTAGGGTTGCACTGTACTTTTTCTTGCTGAGTGAACTGTGGAAGGACCTGTGTAGGTGGGGTGGAGCCAGGAGGGCCAGCGGCAGGGACCTGGAGTCACTTAGGGTTCTCCTGGGCTTTCAGTCTGTGCACTGTAGCCTTTGGCCCAACCAGGGTGATCTAGACTACACAGACACTAATGTATTCACGCTGGGCTGAGATTCCAGAAACTCAGGTTTGACTTTTTACTTCATTCACCATTTATTTTCACAGTGAGCATGTGGCCTTTATGATAATGATTTTTAAAAAGCTTCACGCATGCCTGTAATCCCAGCACTAGGGAGGCTGAGGCAGGAGGATTGTTGTGAGTTCGAGACCAGCCTGAGCTACAAAGTGAGCTTAAGGCCAGCCTGAACTACACAGTGAGACCCTGTCTCAAAAAAGACAAAAAAAAAAAAAATAAAAAAAAAAATAAAAAAAATAAAAAGCTTCACAAAAATGGGAGCTGGAGAGATGGCTTAGTAGAATAAGCACTTCTTTGGCAAGCACAAGGGCCTGAGTTCAATCCCTAGTTCTAATAAAAACAAAACAACTCCAAGAAAGCCTTTGCTTCCTTAGAAATGCTCAATCTCTAAGAGATTCAGGCCTGCCTGATAACTAGTGCCCCCTATTGGCCAGATCCAGTTGCTGCTCGGGAGCGGGCAGGGGCGTGGGATGAGGGTGCAGGGACTTTGCACTTGACAGTGATGCAGGAAGCAGTCATAGCTGCGGACTCAGTAGTGAAACACACCACCATGTGAAGGTGGCCAATGGAAGACATGCTAATTCGTGTTTGTATGGGATTTTCAAATGATAAAGCATTTTTATCTTTCACAATAGTATGCAAGATAATAAAATAGCCTTATTTCCATTTTATAGATGAGAAAATCAAGGCCAGGGTGTGGGGAATCACTCAGACTGCTTCAAATTTCAGGGGTGTCTAAGGACACTTGAGGGTGTGACCCCGGCACACAGTGGAATGCAGCTGCATCGCCACGACAGCGCAGGTAAGCACACAGGCACAAACACGAGAGGGCAGCATGTATAAGAAGTATACGACAAAGACACAGGTGCTCTTTGTTCTGCCCCATGCTGTCTGCTGTTGTTGCAGACGTCTTGCACACACGTGTTCTCTAACCTTGGGACCTTACCTCCAAAATCCAACTTGCTTCCCCAACCAGGCAGACCAACACTGGAGTTTGTAAGAAGCCCGTGATCAGCCAGGTGACTGTTGTCATGGCAAGATCTAGGGTCCTGAGGCTGGGCGTGGTGGTGCACAGCTGTGATCCCCGTACTCGGAGAGGCTGAACCAGGAGGAACACGAGTTCAAGCCCAGCCCAGGCAATAGCAATTTAGCAATATCTTGACTAAAAAGTAAGTAAAAAGGCCCCTGGGCTGTAGCTGAGTGCGAAGGCTCCATGCTCTACCCCCAGTGACTCCTTCCCAGGCTAGGGCCTTGGATCCCAGGTGACCAGACCACGTTCTTTTCCAGGTGTTTCTGCTGCAGGACATCTCCACTATTTGAGGTGTCAGAGTTGGAACCCCGCCAGGGAGCTTAAAGTGGCAAATTCTCCATCTCATGCACTGCTGTTTCTTTGAGGCGGGTCTTTCTGTGTAGTTCAGGTTGGGCTTGCCCGGCTGGCCTTGAGTGATGATGGTTCTTCTCCTTAGCCTCCCTAGTGCTGAGATGACGAGCATGTGCCGCTGTGCCATCCAACACTTGTTTTTTTTTGTTTGTTTGAGATAGGATCTTTTTTTTTTTTTTTTTTTTTTTGTCTTTTTGACAGAGTCTCACTATGCAGTTCAGGCTGGCCTTAAGCTCACTTTGTAGTTCATGCTGGTCTTGAACTCACAACAATCCTCCTGCCTCAGCCTCCAGAGTGCTGGAATTACAGGCCTGCGCTACCACGCCCGGCTTGAGATAGGATCTTGCTATGTCATTCAGGCTGGACTTGAACTCACCATGAATCCTGGGCTGTATTCAAATTCCTTGTCTCAAAAATGAAAAAGTTTTTTTTTTTTTTTAAATTATGAGAGAAAAGGTAGAAGACATATTTCCAAGTCTCAAAAAGACAGGGAAACCAAGAAAATAAATATGTGTGTATGGTGTTACAAAGGTAAGGACTCACATAATACAAAACCAAAAACATGAGCCAGGCATGGTGTCCACACCTGTAGGAAATCCCTTCAGAGTCTTGTCTCCATCCAAGAAATCTATTTGTAATCACGGAGATACGTTATTGGAATCTCACCAAGTTAATTCCAATCTACTACTCCTAGTGCAACCCACAGAGAAAGTAAAGACATTAAAACGTATTTGTAATTATCGGGAGCCAAAGAGCCCTCCCCGAGTCCAGACATGAAGTTGGCTTTAGTGAACAAAGAGACTGACCCAGGCCAGAACCCAGGTTTTATTCAGTCCTGAGGAGGAGTGGCTTGAGGAAGAGAATTATGGGAAGTAGGTGATTATTGTGAGCTGGGCTAGCTGAGTGGTCTACATTTACTCTATGTAAATGCAGAGAGAGTAATTTGCATTATGCTGTTGAGATGATACCTAATTTTGGGGGGTCTGGTGCTTCAGCTCTGATGTGTAATCAAGCCCCAGGAAGGCATAGCATCTATCTCAAGGCTCGATCCCAGCCAACAGCATGGAGCACTGGCTCTTCCTACCATCTCAACCTGGCTCATAATAAAGAGCACCAGGAGGGGCTTACCAGGTAAACACACATGCTGTCTTCAAAGACTACCACCAGCACCTTTGCTAGACCAACATGCATTGTTTAAAGCTAATTGAAGGGATAAAGAAAAGTCTAGCCAGCTCTGTAGATAATCAGTCCATGGAAACAGCATCAGGCACAGCCAAAATGGAGACAATTGTTCTTCTTTCAAGGAGAGTCACCCAGGTGGTCCTCCACAAGGCAGGATATTTGGGTGTCCCTCCTCCTGAGAGTCCGCTGCAGATCCCGTTTGCTGTCATGGACCATGGATGATCCACAGGGTCGGAGTTGCAACTCCACCTATCCCCACTGGTCCAGGATAAGGAGAGTAACAGGAGGATGAGTTACAGAGAAAGGGGACCAACTTGGGTGAGCCTAGAAGAGCTGGTTCCCTGTGGTCCCCCTGGCTGCTTTCAAGAGCCCACAAACTGGGCTGGAAAGACATCTTTTTCTTTCTTCCTCCTCCTGTGCTTACTGTTTTAAATCTGAGAAATCATTCCCTGTCTGCATCCACCCCCCACCCAAGCAAGATTGCGGGGTGAGGGGTAAGCTAGTAGGAGGAATACAGGCAAGTATCCTGAGAGGGTTGGAGGTGAGGTTGTCCCTAAATCTAGAGTTACAAGACCCTAGAGTACAAAGTAAGCTGGTGGCTCATATGCTACAGTGAAATGGACGCAATGTTCAAAGTAGGACAAGAAGGACTCCCAGAGCCTCGGAATACCTGAGTGATCTTTTCTGAGTCCTAAGGGCTCACAGCATCTCCAAGTTCTATCTTGCAGTTGTCTCAGCCTTAGCAAAAAGGTTAAAACTTCCCTTTTTTAAATTTTGCATTTTGTTTTTATTTTGTTGTCTGAGGCTGGCTTCAAACACAGATCTTCCTGCCTCCATCTCTAAATGCTGGAATTACAGGCCCATCTACATTATTAAATTCTATCACAAAATGTAAATTTCTTTCACAAAATAGCATGTACTCATGCTAAGAGACTTTCAGTTTACTAAATTATTGTCAACACTTGATTTTGTCAGTTTTTTTATTTAATAACACTTTACTACATACAATGGTATCTCATTTGTCGGTTTTATTACTGATTGACTTATCCAGTGCTCTGGATTGAACCCGGGGCTTCACACTGAGCTAGCTACATCCCCAGCATTAATTAATTAATTATTAATTGATTAATTTAGCTCTGGGGACTGTATCAAGGATTTTCCCACTGAGCTACTTTCCCAGTCTGCTTTGTTTTAATTTTTTTGTTTTGATACAGGATCCTGCTAAGTTACTAAGAGGCTCAGGTTGAACTTGTGACCCTCCTGCTTCTGCTTCCCACGTAGCTGGGATTATAGGTGTGTGTGGAGGACCACCTGAGCAGCTCCCCTTGAAAGAAGAGCAATTATCTTCATTTTGGTTGAGCCTGACCCTATTTCCTTTTATCGATAAGCACAGAGCTGGCTAGGACTTCTCTTTATTGCTTCAATTGGCTTTAAACAATGCATATGTCTTTAAAGACAGCATGTGTGTTTACCTGGTAAGCCCCTCCTGGTGTCTTTAATATGAGCCAGGTCGAGATGGTAGGAAGAGCCAGTGCTCCATGCTGTTGGCTGGGATCGAGCCTCAGGATAGTTGCTTGCCTTCCTGGGGCTTGAAAGATTACACATCAGAGCTGAAGCACTGGACCCCAAAACGTTAGGTACTATCTCAATTGTGTAATCAGATTACTCTCTGTATATCTGCCTCTGCATATTGCAGAAGTAAATGCAGGCCTCCTGCCTAGGTCAGCTCAGAGTGCCCGCCTACTTCCTGCCTCTGTCAGTCATTCACCCTCAATTCACTCCTCTTCAGGACTGAATAAAACCCGGGTTCAGCCCTGGGTCACGGCCTTTGTTCTGGATGGCCATCACCATGGCTGTACTTAAGACCCCTCAGCTCCTCATAACTATAAATATGCTTATTTTTTATTTTTTTCTGCTTTAAAGTACTTTAAGATTGTAAGATTTAATTATTAAATACAGTAACAGGGGCCGGGGAGATGGCTTAGTAGAATAAACACTTCCCTGGCAAGTGCAAGGGCCTGAGTTCAATCCCTGGTTCCACCAAAAAAAAAAGACAGTATTAATTATTAATAAGTGAAAATATATAGCTTTCTTACTTTTCCACAGCGGATCTTTTCTGTAACTTACTCTTGTAATTTAATGCCATCTTAGTTTCCATTCCGGGGTAAACAGCAACACCAAAAATTTCTTTGGTGCTTTTGAATCTGGCTCCATGAAGTAAAAGGCTCTCTGGGTGCAGCGGCCTTGCAATTTCTTCCACCTGATGAGTTCCTATCATTCGTCCATGAATCTGTACAAACCTGCTCTGGCTGCTGGCGTTCTCCTACAGCTAGGACTGGCCACGCTGGCGACCGTGGGTAGAGCTGCTGTTCCAGAACTGCGGCGTGCGCCGAGGTTTGTTTCTCCATCCAAACTAGCGGCTGCAGCGTGACATGAGCCGTGAAGTCCACCGGAGCAGGAAGCACCAGGTCTGCAGGGAAGATTTCATCTTTGGCTGTTCAGACAGTATCACCCACCCGAATGTTTCTTGGTCTGGTTTCCACAAGGCCACCGCGTCCAACAGCATAAACAGGAGCTCCATTTACTGCGTTACCTGAGCTGCTTGCGCCGTACCCATCTCCATAGCCCTGCTTTACAGCGGTTACTGTACCACAAAGAATGATGCAAGTCCACTGCTAATTGGGCTGTATCAGTCATAAGCTGAACCAAAAATATAATAAGAAATACAAGTCTGCCACTCTTCTGAATTGTTCAAATAATTTTTCGGAACAAAATTCCACACAGTGTGCTTAGATGAAACTATCGGGTTATATAAGAAGGGCCCTCCTGAGGAAACCTGTTGGCTATGTAAACAGTTCTTGTGCGTTTTTGATGGGGTGGGTCAGACCCCAGCTGCCGGGGACCCAGCGCCACCGCCCGGGCGGCTGGGCGAGGCCGAGAGCTGCGGCGGCCAGGCGCTCGCGCTGCAGTTCCGCTCTCCTGCTGCATCCAGCGGCCCGAGGAGGTCCTGCAGGCGTGGCCCCACCGAAGTCGCTGGGAGTATAGGTGTATACCATCACACCTGGCAACAATTCTGTATGGTGGTGTGAACTAATCTTTGAGTCTGAGAGTATTTTGTTGATCAGTCTCTTATCCTCCTCCTCTCCCTCCCCTTCTTTGAGACAGGATTTCACTGGGTAGTTCAGGCTAGCTCTGAACTCGCTATGTAGCCCAGGCTGGCCTGGGACTCAGCCTCTGAAGTGCTGAGATTGTAGGTATGCACCACCATGCCTGGCTTTGAGGTAAATTTTTGAATGGTGAACACATGCATTATGAGTGGCTGGCAAGATAGGGGAAGCAGGCCTGTGATTCTTTGGAAAATGTATGGAAAGCACACCACAGAGGCGCTATTTCTGTTATTAGTACTGTGAAGATGTCACGGTGTGCAGAGGCTAAGGAGACCACCGCAAGCCAGAGGGAGGCGAGGGTACTGCAGCAAGCTTAGCTCTGCAGTTGGGTGTGGTGGTGCCGCGGTGGGGGCGAGGGACCAGCCCTGGCTCGGGACGGCTCTGGTACTTCTTGGCTGTGTGGTCTTGGCCTGGCCCTTGGTGCTTGCCGAGCTTCAGTGTCTCCTTCTGACAAATGGAGGTATGCAGACGTAGGTAAAAGAGGAAAAAGTGTGCCAGAATTCTTTGTGAATTACGCTTAATCAAGGTGTTTTGTTTCTGTGCAGATCTAAGTGTAACAGACACTGCAAGCATCTGAAGGTGTATGAGTCATGCTGGCTTCTGGGAGCCCTGAGCGAGGGCTTGGAGACAGAAGCAGAGTAAGCATCTGTAGCAGGTGTTTGTTTACTCTGAAAGCAGGGCTCCCTTCACACCTGCCTGCCTTCCTCTCTGCTAGGATCAGCATGGTTTATGGTTCTCTGGGACATACTGAGCCCAGCAACACTCTGTAAGAGGTTAGTCTGTTGTTCTTGAGAGGGGGTCTCACTACGTCATTCTCAGGCTGGCCTTGAACTCTCATCCATGTCCCGCCTCAGCCTCCTGAGCCTGCCATGCCCAGCTCCCTGCTGGCAATTATAGCGCTTCCACAAAAAGAATTTAAAAAAAAAAAAGGAAAAGCAAGAAAAAAAAAAAAAAAAAAAAAAGAAGGGCTGGCCAAATAGCTCAGCAGATTAAAGCACCTGCTTAGGCAGATGCAGGGGCCAGGAGTTCAGTCCCTAGGTATGCAGTGCCAGCCCCGCCTGGTGGCAAGCTGAGATGTTTGAGACTGGGTGTGGTGGCGCCTGCCTGTAATCCTAGACTTGCAGCACTTGGGAGGCTGTAAACAGGAGGATCACCATGAGTTTGATCTACGCAGTGAGACCCTGTACACTCTGTACATCCTGTCCTTAAAAAAAAAAAAAATTCTAGTCTCTTGTCTTAAATTTGTTCACGTTGATTCCCAAAACATCTATTTATACCTTGCCCCCTATTTCCCTTCTTCTCTTTTTCCTTCTCTTTGGTGGTATTAAGAAATGAACCTAGGTCTTTCCACTGAACTGTATTGCCAAGCCCTTTTTTACTTTTTATTTTGAAACAGGATCTAGGACACTAAGTTGCCCAGACTGGGCTCAAATGCTCCATCCTCTTGCCTCAGTCTCCTGGAATGCTGGGCTTTATAGAAGTGCCCCACCACTCCTAGCTAAATGTCTTCTCATTTTATAAACTTAGTTTCACATATCCTCCTCTGAGATTCCAAAGTCCTCATACTTTGGAAACTACTAATGTTAATTAATTTGGTGGCAAAACCAAATATGAAGCTTTATATAGTCTTAATTTGCCTCATCTAAATTGAAGAGTCTTACATTTAATGTGGAATATAATTTTGCTTATTGTGCACCTTAGATCTCCAGTATTCTGTAACTTTATAATAGAATAATTGGGGTTTTGCATTTTTATCTAAGTACAATTTGCTTACTTGTGGTTTGAATAAGTGAACAATGATTATAGGGGCCTGAACTGACTACAATGGAAGACACAATGTGTTACAGCAACAGGAACAAAAGACAACCTTGTCAACAGCCGCACACACGCTGTAATGCATATGTTTCTTAGATTAGTATGGAAGTTATGTGCAGGCATTTATAATACAGATGACAGATTTATATTTAACATGTTTAATTATGTTGTATATTTAATCAAAAGAAAATATTTTAAATCTTTAAAGGCATAATTTATCATAGTTCTAAGGGTAGAAACGCTCACTAAAACGGTGTGACTGGTGAACACTCTTGGAATCTAACGCGATCCCAGCTACTGGCAGAGGTGCAGATACACAAGGCTACCGTTCTTTTTGTTGCTTAAATCAGTCCAGCTTTTCATTACACTGTGATCCTCCACTTATTACATAAGGGCTTATTTATGGAGAAATCATTTGTAGAGGCCAATTTTATAATCTTGTTGGCACTGAACACCCTGAGACAGCAGCGAGCTCTTGACCACCTCAGGTGTCTTGTGTGTGGGAAAGGGCAGCACTGGAACTGGGGTTCACCACAGGGCTGTCTTGGTTACTTTTCTCTCACTGCTGGATCAAAATACCTGACACCTGGCCGGGCGTGGTGGCGCATGCCTGTAATCCCAGCACTTGGGAGGCTGAGGCAGGAGGATTGTTGTGAGTTTGAGACCAGCCTGAGCTACAAAATGAGCTTAAGGCCAGCCTGAACTGCATAGTGAGACCCTGTCTCAAA
>PVKA01024853.1:6293-33777 GCA_004027165.1 Ctenomys sociabilis
AAAAAAAAAAAAAAAAAAAAAAAAAAAAAAAAAAAAAAAAAAAAAAAAAAAAAAAAAAAAAAAAAAAAAAAAAAAAAAAAAAAAAAAAAAAAAAAAAAAAAAAAAAAAAAAAAAAAAAAAAAAAAAAAAAAAAAAAAAAAAAAAAAAAAAAAAAAAAAAAAAACACCAGAAAGGTCATGAGGAACTCAAAGCAAAAATAATTTGTGAAATCAAAAAACAATTCTTTAAAAAAAAAAATTCTTTTTTTAAAGCATAGCATCTGAAATACAGAAACAATTCTGCAAATATACAGAGGAAACCCAACTTGGAAGAAACTCTGCAGAAAAAGAATTAATAAGTACCTCTAAGAAGACATGGATGAAAAAATAGAGGAGGTCAGCATTATGACATATTCCTTGAATGAGCAATAAAGAAAAGAAATAGAATGCAGGCAGCA
The DNA here is from genome assembly GCA_004027165.1 of Ctenomys sociabilis. Taxonomy (NCBI): domain Eukaryota; kingdom Metazoa; phylum Chordata; class Mammalia; order Rodentia; family Ctenomyidae; genus Ctenomys; species Ctenomys sociabilis. The sequence continues at coordinate 6,730 of PVKA01024853.1, forward strand.
GAGTTCAAGAGATATAGAAGAAATAAAAATATCAATCACTAGTCTACAAAACCATTCCAGTGAAAACGAAGACAGAGTTCCAAATCTTTAAGATGCTGGTGCAGCTACTGAAAAGGTGAGAAATGATCTCTTAAAAACAATGACAATGCAGGAAAAATAATCCATCACCTGCGAGAGGATGCCTGGATGAACAATGTGAGATTAATTGGTATCAAAGAGAATGAAGGAGTCAATACAAATGACATAAAAAGAATTTGGGGAGAAGTAATTGTAGAAAACTTCCCAAATATGAGGAAACAATCCAAAATTCAGGTAACCGAAGCATATAGAACACAAAGTAACATCAACCCAAGTAAAAACACACTGAGACATATAATAGTTAAGATCGCAGAAATCCAACACAAAAATAATATACTGAAAGCTGGTAGAGAGAAGAAGCCGCTCACATTCAAAGGAAAACCCATCACAATTACAGCTCACTTCTCTACACAAACCAGGAAGACAAGGAGACAATTGAACAGAGTTTGTCAAGTCCCGCATGAAAAAAAAATTCCGGCCCAGACTATTATACCGTGCAAAATTCTCTTTGAAGTTTGATGGAGAAGTGAAATACTTCCACGACAAAGAACAACTAAAGAGTTTCATGATGACAAAGCCATCCCTTCACAGGCTGCTTAAAGATGTTCTAGAGAGAGACCTCAATGACCAGAACTCCACAAGTGAGAATGGAAGGAACCCATTAAACAGCACAGGCAATTAAACACAGAATACAAAGGAGTAAACAACACCAGGTAAATATCATGACAAACATAAGCCAACACATTTCAATTATAACCATCAGTGTACATGGACTCAATTCACCAATTAAGAGAAATAAACTGTCACAGTGTATTAGGAAACAAAATACAACAAAATGCTATATACAAGAAACACACTTAACTCAAAAGGACATTCATAGGCTCACAGTCAAAGGATGGAAAACAATGCTACATTCCCCAGCACCTCAGAAAAAAGCAGGAGTAGCATTTCTATTCTCAGACAGTCTCAAATTCAAAGCAAGAAGGATCAAATGACACAAAGAAGGGCACTATATATTGGTCAGGGGAAAAATTCAAGAGCAAGAGGTAACACTCATAGATATCTATGCACCAAACACAGCAGCACCCAACTATGTAAGACAAATCTTAATGGACATGAAAAACCTAATATCTAAGACCACAGTCTTGACAGGAGACTTTAATACCCCCTTATCTCAAAAAGATTGATCAAGCAGACAAAAAATTAACAAGGAAGTAGCCAAACTGAACCAGAACTTGAAACAAATGGACCTGGTGGACATATACAGAGTGTTCCACCCAACCACAACTGAATACACATTTTTTCAGCTGCATATGGGTCATTTCCCAAAATAGACATACTAGTCCAGAGGTCATGCATAAATATATGGAAGAAAACAGATATTATTTTATTCATATTATCTGACCACAGTGCAATGAAAATGGAATTAAAGGACAAAAGAAATCAGAAAAACTCCATAAATTCATGTAAATTAAACAACACCCTATTCAGCAATCAATGGGTCACAGAAGAAATTCAACAAAAATTCAAAAATATCTACAATTCAATGAAAATTCAAGCACAACTTACTGGAATTTATGGGATGCAATGAAAGCAGTTCTTAGAGGGAATATCATAGCTATGCACTCACATATTAGGAAATCATAACGGGAACAAATAGACACCCTAATGTTGCACCTCCGACATCTAGAAAAACAAGAGCAAATGAAACCAAGATCGCAAAGATGGGAAGAAATCATAAAGATTAGAGCAGAAATTAATTCGATTCAGATGAAGAAAAGAGTTCAAAGAATTCATAAATCAAAAAGTACATAATTTGAAAACTAAATAAAGCTGATAAGGCTCTAGCCAACCTCATCAAAAAGGGGCAAGAAAAATTCAAGTACATGCAATAAGGAATGAAAAGGATGACATCACAACAGATCCAGTGGAAATTCAGATTATCAATACTTACTTTGAGAATCTTTACACTCACAGAACAGAAGACACAGAAGAAATGGACAGATTCTTCGAAAGCTACAAATTACCAAAACTGAACCAAGAAGATATAACAGCTCTCAATAAGCCAATAACAACCAAGAACGTAATAAAAAACCAGCCGACAAAGAAAAGTCCATGTCCTGATGGATTCACAGCTGAATTCTACAAGAAATTTATAGAAGATATAATCCCTACATTCCACAAACTCTTCAGTGAATTTGAAAAGGAAGCAGTCCTCCCAAAATCATTTCTGGAGGAAAGCATTATACTGATTCCCAAACGAGGAAAAGACACAGTCAAAAAGGAAAACTACATCTCAATTGATGCAGAGAAAGCTTTTGACAAAGTCCAACACTCATTCATGTTCAAAGTCCTACAGAAAATTGGCATAGATGGACTGTACCTTAACTTGATAAAAGCCATCTATGACAAACCAAAAGCTAATATAATCCTAAATGGGGAAAAATTGAAATCTTTTACTCTTAAATCAGGTACAAGACAAGGATGGCCTCTATCAACCCTCCCATTCAACATGTTTTGGAATCATTAGCAACAGATATTAGAAAAGAGGGAGAAATAGAAAGAATAAAAATAGGTAAAGAAGAAATTAAATTATCACTATTTGCAGATGAAATGATACTTTACTTGGAAGACCCCAAAAATTCCACCAAGAAACTACTAGAACTGATGTGGAAATTCAGTAGCATAGCAGAATACAAAGTCAATACCTAAAACTAAATAGCATTCCTCTACGCAGATAACAAGCACACTGAAATGGAAACAATGGAAACAACACCTTTTACAATAGCACCACAGAAAATGAAATTCCTTGGAATTCACTTAATCTAGGAAATCAAAGATCTTTTCACAGAAAGTTACAACACCCTAAGAAAAGAGACTATAGATGATTTCAGAAAATGGAAATATATTCCATACTCCTGGATAAGAAGAACCAGCATCGTGAAGATGGCCATCCTCCCAAAATTGCTGTACAGATTTAATGCAATCCCTATCAAACTGCCACAAACATACCCCCTAGACATAGAGAAAATGTTGCTAAAATTTATTTGGATCCACAAACGACCTAGAATAGCAAAGGCAATCTTGGTCAATAATGACAAGGCAGGAGGCATCACAATTCCTGACTTGAAATTATACTACAAAGCCACTCTGATAAAATCAACATGGTATTGGCAACAAAATAAACCTGAGGATCAATGGAATAGATTAGAAAGTGCAGAAGCATCTATGAAGACACTCAGCCATTTGACAAAGGACCCAAACTTACTCACTGGAAGAAAAATAGCCCCTTTAACAAGTGGTGCTGGAAAACGTGGCTTTCTACATGCCGAAAACTAAAACTTGACCCAGCTCTATCACCATGCACTAAGTTAAAGTCAAAATGGATTAAAGGTTTGAACATTAAAACAGAAACACTCAATTTCCTGAAAGAGAAAATAGGAGGAACTCTTGAAGACACATGGGTAGGTAAAGAGTTCATGAACAAACATACATTTGCACAGGAAACACTTGAGAGAATCAACAACTGGGATCAACTCTTCTTGAGGAGTTTCTGCACGTCAAAACAAATTGTCAGCAGAGTGAAAAGACAACCCACAAATTTTGAGAAAATCCTAACTAATAAGCAATCAGACAAAGGTCTGCTGTCTAGAATATATAAAGAACTAAGATATAACTGGGCCCTCAAATTTAAAGACCCATTTCAGAAATGGGCATCTGAGATGAATACACACTTCTCTGAGGACAAAATTAAAGAAGCAAACAAATACAGGAAAAATGCTCCACGTCACTAGCCATCCGTGAAATGCAAATAAAAATAACACTGAGATACCATCTTACTCCAGAAAGAGTGGCTATCATAAGGAAATCAACCATCAACAATTGTTGGTGAGGTTGTGGGGAAAAGGGAGCACTTCTCCACTGCTGGTGGGAATGTAGACTGGTACAACCATTGTGGAGATCAGTGTGAAGACTCCTCAAAAGAGTAGGACTGGAAATCCCATTCAAGCCAGCTATCTCGCTACTGGGAATTTTCCCAGAGGAACTGAAAACATTGTATCATAGTGATATATGTGTACTTATGTTTATAGCTGCACAATTTGTGATAGCAAAATCTTGGAAACAGCCAAAATGACCATCACATGAGGAATGCTTGAAAAAGATGTGGTATTTCTATATAATGGAGTATTACTCAGCTATAAAAAATGATAAACTTGAAGCATTTATATTGAAGTGGATGCCACTTGAACATATACTTGTAAGTGAAATAAACCTGACACACATATGCAAATGTCATGTAGTCTCCCTTGCACAAGAAGTCAAAAGAAATACAAATAGAAATGTAGAACAGCAACTAAAAACATTTGAGTCAGATAGTTAGTGCAAACTGAACAACATATGCTGCATGGTACTAATTAGCTTTTTTTCTGTATGGTTAACAACCTAAGTTCACAGATAAAAATTGGAGAAATAGAAGAGGCGCAAGGCCAGCCAACATTTTGGCCCTAGTCTTTCAAGGTCAGCAAAGACTCAGGACATTGGAGAACCTGTACTGTAACATCATGAAACTCTTTTGTGCCCCAAATTTTCTTATCAATGAGATTATGGAGCCAAAGAGGAAAGAGACTGATGATGGATATTGTGCTACGGCTAGTCACATGGAGAGAAAACTTTCTCTCAGGCTCTCATAGAGAGCAAACTGGTCAAGCATTGGTCGTGACTCATCCATAAGGGTGACCCAGACAAAGGATCTACTGAGTAAGGTACAGGACTACAAGATAAACCTTGAGGGGACTTCACTGACTTCATAAAAAACATAAAGTGCATGTGTTGGTATATAAGTCTTGCTCTATCTCGGTCTTAACCATCCAACAAAAAATATAAAAATGAGGTATATAACATGGGCCCATAATAATAAGTTAAGCTGTAAATGGCTATAGTCAACAACTTCTTCAGATAACTCACTATTATTGTGGAATGCTGGACTGTGTTTGATTGTGTCACCGAGTTCAGGCACCTAAATTGGTTTAATGACAATGGAGTGCTCATCTTTGACAGGTCTAGAAAAAAAAAAGGGGGTGTACAAAGGAAGAATCATAATGTGTGTGTATAAACAGTACAGTTAGGATAAATATGCCATGCTTCTGCATAATTTTATGAAAAGCAAGATTTGCACTAATAATGATTGGACAAGATATTATGTTGGCTTCTAGTACGATGGACACACAGTAGGGAGATAACAAGTACTAATTATTGAATCTGTGATATAATTCAGCTATAAAAAATAAGTATACAGCTGCACTCTCTTCATTCACTGATTAGAGACATCTGCTATAATAATGTCTGTAAGTATAATATCATGTATACACCTTGTACTACAACAACACATTACAGAAACATTTTGGAATGTATTAATTTATCAAATCTGACCTGTTAATTTTTCTTGAAAAAAGAAAATCTTAAATTGGGTGACCAAATAAATGAATAAATAATAAATAAATTGTGTGACCTTGGGTTGGCCAAATTGTTCAGTGAGTTACACCATCTACAAGCAGGTGCAGGGGCTGTTGGATTGATTACTGGGCCTGCAGTGCCTATCTGGCCCCTGGGGCACTCTGAGATGGCAATTGAGGCTGGGTGTGGAAATGCACATCCATAATCCCAGCACTTGGGAGGCTGTAACAGGAGAATCATTCACTACTAGTCCAATCTAGTAGTGAGACCCTGAACATCCTGTAGACCCTTCCCTAAAGTACAGAAAAAAATAAATAATACATAAATACAATAAATGGGATAACCAATGAGGTTTCAAGTGCCCAAGGCCAGGTGTGTTTGTAATTCTTTCCATAATTACTTAAAGCAGAATATGGTAGGTAATGCTGCTGGCAAATAAGTTTTTGCGGCCTAGTAGCCAGCATGAGTGGTTTGTTTAGCTCATAGTCTTGAATGATAAAATCCAAACTGCATGTCACAGGCTCTGATGAGGGCTACCTTTGGCTGTATCAGGTGGAAATGCATACATTTCCTAAAGGGATCACATTAGGAAGCAGTGAGACAGAGAGAGAGAACAGATCTTACATTCTCTTCTAAAGCCATGGTGCCAGACAACCTAAAGACTCCCATTAGCCCCCATATCTTATGTGTCCCATCACATCCACATCACTTCACACTAAGTACCAAGTCTCTGAAGTAAGGATGGATAGTGGCACATTTAAAACTATCAGAAGCCATGTGAACCTGTTCTGTAGTGCTGGAGAAATGAGTTTGGCACAGTGATCCCTTCAATAGCCCTAGCTTCACCCATCCTTAGTCTTGGTTTCCTGAGCCAAGACAAAGAAAAGATGCCAACTGAGCCAAACCTCCTGTAAGACTGCCACTCTGTGCTCTGAAGCCTTTCTGATTTCCTGAAATAGGTCTCCAACACTTTATTTCTCATTATTTTCTCTAGTTTAATCTCTTCTTGTTTCCATCTTTGAAAAAAAACAAGTTCTATCCTTTAATATTGCCCTGACACCGATCAGCTCTTTCAGCATGTTATGGAAACAATTCATTCCTACAGAGGGATAATTAATTTCATGTCTCAGTTGGCTAGGCCTGGGTACCCAGATATTTGGTCAACCATTATCCTGGCTGTTTCTGTGAAGGTGATGTTTTATGGTTGAAGGTTTTGAGATTAATATTTATATAGCTAGATTTATTAAAGATTATATTTCATAATAAGGGTTGGAAGGGCCTCATGCAAAGGCTTTCATGGAACAGGTGATGACTTTCCTGCACAAGAATGAGTTCTGCTGGCCACATACCATAACTCTTCTGTGGGCCTCCAGCTTCATGGCCTATTTTACTGACTTTCAGTTTACCAGTCCTTCCCAAACAGTTGAGTTAATCTCTTCAAATAAATCTCGTATTTCCCTTTCATATGCATAAGTCTACCTGACTTTATTTCTCTGGAGAACACTAATACAAGTAGATAATGTATAATGGCTCTTGCCTTAGGAACCTTGTAACTGACTATGAAAGAACTCTCCTCTACAAAGTAGCAACATAGTCTTTCAGAACTGTAATCCCTTTATCTCCTGTAAGGAACCATGTTTCTCCAATTCTCTAGACAAGAAGGAGAGTAACAGTTCTAGGTCCCTCCTCTCCTTTAGCACTTCACTACAGCTCTGTGAATCAGTCTACCATTTAAAAGCATGCACCAACTTTCCTTCCCCCTGGTGCACAAACTCTTTGAGGCCATAAACCACCATCACTGTAGCACCTGTGGGAAAAACTCACCCACCAGAAACTCAATAATGTGAATAAATAAAGACGCATAGTTTGTCCACTGAGATACTGGAAGAGAAAGTCTGACCTAACTTACCCTCAAAAACTACCCCATGCATGCACGTGTATCTGGTTTACTTCTGCATACCTTCCCTGAAAAATGACCTACCCAGCAGAACATCACACGTTGTGGTTATGAGAATGGATTTTTTTCACTGGCTCCAGTTCACATGGTTTAAATAGCATTTTATTTTGCTATGAGCTTTATTTTCATTTGAAACTCCACCAATGTGAAATCGTTTGAATCAAACCAGATGCAAGTATTCAGAATGCCCCTCTGGTTCCTTCCAGCCTGCCTCACTTGTGAAATGACTGAATTCCACTTGACTTCAAGTTAAACCTCCTCTAGCATTCCTCTTCTGACAGCCTTTCAGATTCTTCTATTCTTTTCCAGCTGCTTTGAGGTAAAGCAAATATATTTGACACCTATTAAATACATAAGTGGAGAAATACGCATATTCATTCCATGAATGTGTATTATTTGCACACACAACTCATACACATGACCACACATTATCCTCTTAGTCCATTCTAGTTTATATGGATCTATAATAATAGACTACTGAAGGAATAATGTCTGCCTTAACATTAACAGAAACGTGAGGATAAAGTTTTCCACTATCACATACAGTACTACTTGGGTATGTAGGCTTCCAGTGTGGTTGGCATATGAGAAAAGAATACTTGTTCCAGATTCAACATGAAACCCCAATCTAGCCTAAACATTAAGGCCCTTTTGCAACATAAGATGTACATAAACATAAAAAACAGCTTTGCAATTATAGCATATCCTCTAACCATTGTTTTCTTCAAATTCTTCTCCTGAAGACTCATCCCCAACATGCCAAGCAATCAATAGATCAGATCCCATACTCCAAATGAGTAGTCCCTGTTGTAGTACGGCTATGTACAATCATTCACCTTCATTCCAAGTTAATATTTTATACACAAAAACATTCAGCATTCCAAAATATATATGCCACTCCCCTAGGGGAAATATTTTTAATATGTGAATTCAACAAAGAAAATTATATACATTGAAACATATTCACATATAAGAAAGCAATATTTTTCTTTTAGATCCAGGAAGGGAAGCTACACAGAGAAAGAAAAAATGTTGTCCCTTCATGTTTGCCCCTTTGGAGCCATTGTGCACCTGGCAGAAGATGAGAGAGGCTGAGAGCTGCTTCCCGCCAGCCAGCATCAGGTGACCTATGCAAGTGCTGCTGACAGCTCTGCTTGCAAAGGTGGGATGCAACCTTATGCTGAGAGGGCAAAAGTCACATCGATTCAGGATCACATGCCAGGTGCTTCAGAGCCTTTTCTGATCCTCCCAACAATCCCTCTAATAACATGTGCATTATATTCACTTTTCTAAGTTTTTTTTTAAAGTTGTACAAAAGCAAAGAGACTGCTCTTACAATGAAAGAAGGCTAATAAAAGTTGAGTTGAATTTTAGAACTGGTTGAATCAAAGTGCCTTTTCTAGTTCTATATCCTGGAAAAGGTTGTTTGTTGAATAATCCTCTTCTGATGCCTCTTTGGTGGTGATTCCAGAAGTCTGCACATTTCCTGGCTAACTACAAATTAAAGATAAATAAACGATATGAAAAATGCAACCAGGAAGGAAAAAAGTCGTCAATTTTCTTAAAGTTATTGGTTAAACAGTTCCAAAAAATTATGTTGAAATCCTCATCCATGTACCTCAGAATGTAACCTTATTCTCTAATAAGATTGCTTTGTTTTTGTTTGGTTTGGTTTGGTTTGGTTTGTGTTTTGTGGCACTGGAGATCAAACCAGGGTCTCATATATGCTGGGCAAATGCTCCACCACTGAGTTATATCCCCAGGCAAATTCAGTTACTCAACTTGTAGTGCTCGGCATTAAGTCTTAAGAAACTAGTGTGGCTCAGAATTTCCCCTCCCATAGTCCACTCTTTCCCACTCTTCAGGTGATGCACATGCACACATGCACTCAAGTTTCCAAAGCGCCTCTACTTGAAAAGAGGAATTGCAAATGGGATAGATAGTAAATCTTGATCTGTTGACCAGAGGAAAAAAGAGATAAAAATGCTTTTGGAAGGCTTTTGCAAAATGATATCTTCTGCAGTGCTAAAGGCTCCAGAAAGCACAAGTAAGTTTCTGAATAGAAATGAGTCTCTATATGTTGCACCAATAATATACCCAACAAGTAAGGAGGTTCACAGAATAATCAAGACAGAGGCATCAAGAAAAAACCACAATGACTTTGGACATCCATGCTAAAAGTGTCTTCAAAGTTAAAAGAACTTTGAGGTAACTAAACGATACATAGCAGAAGCAGCGATGTTTCCCACAGTGACTAAAGGGAAGAAAGGGGATTCGGGGAAGGACCAGTGACAGAGCATGCCCCTAGTCATCTGGTATATATTATAAAGTTCTGGTGAGAAAATTTTCGTCTCATTTTTTCCCTAAAAATATTGTTGGGAGTGCTTTCAAATGGATAAGGACAATGAGGTGGTTGTGCACATTACAATACGACACTGCCATAAAGATTAACGTGAGGCATTCATGAGCAAGTGGACATAACCTGAGAGCATAATGTTAGGGGAAATAGAACACACAGATTTAAGTATTACATGGTTTCTCTTATATTAAATACATATACAAAAAGTTACAGGCCATAAAAAAAAATCATGCTAGCGGGCTGGAGAAATAGCTCAGCAGTCTAAGCATCTGCCTGGCAAGCACAAGGTCCCAGTTAGATCCTTGGTACCTCATACCATGCCAACCTTGGAACCCCGGCCATGCCAGGCTGGCCACCAAAACCAGGTATGGCGGCTACACCTATGCACCAGTGCTGCAGAGGCTGAAACAGGTAGAAGACTTCGAATATGAACTGCATAGTGAGGCTCTGTTCCCAGTAAATAAATAATTTTTTTAAAAATTTTAAAGAATATTTTTGGTTTATGTTGTACTCTGAGTACTTTGAAGATAACAATACACGGTATAATACCTATGTTATCCTTTACTATTTGGTTATCAAATTTTGTTTTATTTCTTCGTAAAATTAAAAAAAAATAAAACCTTGCCCACAAAATGGAATACTGATGAAACACTCTCCCTCCAGAGCACATAGCCTGACAGAGCCTGACCCAGACATTGGCTGAGTTGGGGGCATTTGCTGTGTGTACAACAGAAGAGGAGTGGAATGGAATAAAGAAAGTATTGAAACGAGGTTTTAGGATGAAAATATAGTCTGTTCTAGTAGCTGGCAAATGCTACAAAGGGAAAAAGTCTTCACCTGAAGCTCAGCTTAAAAAGTTCTGTGAAAGGGCAAAAGATTCCCACAGTACCTTGACAAAATACAGGAAAGAGTGACATCTAAACAGCTGCTTGCTGCTAAGGTGTCCAAACACTGTCAACCTGGAGGCTTCTTTTCTCAGTTATGGAGATCACACTCCAAAAGTCAATATAACCTAGTAACAATGAAAGCAAATTCAATTCTTTGCCTAAAATTTCTACTTTTTCTCCAAAATCTTTAGCCATATACAAGACTTTTATTAAATTCTGACAAAATCAAATCAACACAGCTTAATTCCTCACTTTTAAATTTTGCATCAATTAACATGTTCTCTTCAGATGAAAAATATATTATTCTACAAAAGCATCTGTTTTATACATGAGAATGATCGCTGAAAACAGTTGTCTACAATTACAGTTCCATGCAAGTTTATCTGAGATCCTTACGTTTTGGAATAATAAGTTGGGTGGCCTAAAATGTATGTTTAGGAATTAAGAGGAGCATTCCCAAGAGCTCTACTTCAAGAATAGAAGAGAGCTGCATATCCGCACTTAATATCTAGCACAGACTGCAAAATAACTAAGAGACAGAAAAGAAAAACCCTCTGGAATAGCCATCTTCCACTACCCTCCTCCACACACGTACAGCCAACATGCTTCCTGTATTTTTAACACAGGAAACATTTGTGGGACAAAAGTAGAAAGGGAAACATTGGATTGTGCCCCCAAATCAGCTACACTTCCAACAAATCAGAAGGCCACAAGTCCCCTTGTCCTGGTTCTTTCTGCTTGTCTCATTTCAAGGAGCAATTATAAAACTAAAGACTTCCATGACTTCTTCCTGCGAATTTCAATTTTGTACATTTCTCAAGAAATCACTTGTTTCTTCTCACTGATATGCATTGCAGGGCACATGCATATACATTTCAGATAAAAGTATCCAAGATATTGATCCTAGACTCTTTACATTAAGCCTAGATTATCAGTAGTACCCTTAAGGCATTATTCTACATAATTTGAATGAAATTATGTGACAGAATTGAATTTTAAATAATGCAATTTAAGCAACAACTTAAACTCACCTTAAATGTAGGTATACCCTGATTTCTTACAGCCAACTTCATGAGAGAATTCTGCTCCTAACAACTCCTGTGTTAGAAGTTGCCTCATGATGCTGTTTGGTTTTTGTTTTGTTTGTTTTGTCTTCTTAGCTAAAACAGGGTCTCACTATGCAGTTGAGGGTAGCCTTAAGCTTATACTGTAGCCCAGACTGGTCTCAAACTCTCATTAACTCTCTTGCCTCAACCTTCCAAGTCCTAGGATTACAGGCGTGCACCAAGACACCCAGTGCTCTTGTTTTGTTTTGTATTGGTTTGTTTTGTTTCAGTTTGGTTTGGTTTGGTCTGATTTGATAAGTTTTGGTTTGGGTTTTTTGTTGTATTTTGTTTGCTTTGGTCCACAGGTTTTATTACCAAAGGTTTGACCTCTGCTTCTGGAAACTCCATTGTAAAAATTTCATTCCTCAAGAAAATGCAAACCATCTTTAACAAAGAATTTTTCTCAGAATGGAAAGTTCCCTCCATATGTGTTATAAAAGAAGTTTGCAAGTTGACAATGTCTCCTGCCTAAATGTCCCTATAAATTGGGGGCTTAATGTCAATTAATCCTGTGTTATCCAAGCAATTGAAGTGGGGAAAAGCACAATACAAAAGGCCATATGGTGTACTTATTTCAGATGTCTTAATGCTATGAATAGAAAACTCCAAATGGGCTTCAGAACACTCTAGAATATCTCTGTTCCCTTTATACATAATAACCATTATTGTCATGAGTCTCCCTCTCTCTCACTTTCTCTCTCTCTCTCTCTCTCATGAAAATTCATACATGTAACATTCATAAATGTTAAAAACAGAGCAATGTGCTTTGTGAATTTTCTGGCATTGATTCATACCACCAATCAGTCATTCCTTCTCTTCAAACTTAATGAAATTATAATGATTCACAAGTTTTGGTTGGAATGGCTATGTGACACACTGGTGTAGAAGCAATAAGACTATTGTATTACCCAAATAAATGAGTTTAAAAATAATAGAATAGCTATTATTCTAACTAAATCTAGTATGTCAGAGGCTTATACCATATTTTACTCATACTTGATAAATTGAAAATTTAGCCAGGATAAATTCATGTGGTAAAGCTTTGAAACTAACAAGCTCCTTTGTCCCTGTCCCTGGAGGAGAACAACAATAGAAGGTAATTTGACTCAGGTGTTTTAGATAAGAGATGGGACTAATGCAAGAATCTCCAGGTTCCATGAAACCAAAAATTCTCAGAGAGATGCTAAAGTGACTGGGAAGAATAATACTAAAGGATAAGAATTCCGAGTAAAATAATTTCATTTTAAAGAGTCAACTCAAGAGAAAATGGCCTCTCAAATGATAAAAACTGGAAGAACAAATGTTGAAATTGGTCTGGGGCCAAAGTGAAGCACAGAATTATTCAGAGTTGAAAGAAAATTTAGAAGTCTAATCAGCCTGTTCATTTGGCAGATAAGAAAATCAAGCATCAAAAGAAAATGATCTTCAGCTCAGGAGACAGCTCAGCAGTCTAAGCACCTAGCTGGCAAGCCTGAGGTCTTGAGTTTGATCTCCAGCACTGCATGTCCTATCAGCCTTAGGACCCCAGCAGCACCACTTGAGCCACTGAAACCGGACATAGTGGAAGCGGGCTGTCATCCCAGCACTGGGAATGCTGAGACAGAAGGATCACTGTGAATCCAGGCTGTGCAGCAAGCCCCCATCCCAAACAAACAAGTAAACAAATAAAACGATCCTTCTAAAATCATGCACTTACAAGTAACAACAGTTGGACCCAAACCTACGAGTTGTAATTCATTTCTTTCTACTATACAAAGGATTTTGATCTGCCATAAAAAATTGAGTTCTCCAAATAATACAGATGACAGTACAATTGGAAAAATGTAAAGATTACTGAGTTTTACTTTATAAAAGTTGCATCCATCATTGTATTTAATTATAAGTGTAATAAAATAGCCAATTTTACTTTCTTATCAAGCCATTCCATGTTTTTCTTTTTAAAAACTTTCTATAAGATGTAATGGTTATATAAATTTATGGGACAGGGTATGAAATTTCCACTTTATTACTTATTTGGAAATTCTTTCTTAAAATGAAAATTCTCTCATCACATTCACATTTTTCTGTCATTCACTGAAAAATGAGACCAAAAAACATGTTCATTTCACACTGCTAAGATGATGCCACCAAAATACAGGGTCATAATTCCAGTTTCTTTCTCAGGACACTCAAACAGAAAACTAATTTTCCATCCCAGTCCCTCCTCCCCTGGTTATTATTTGGAAGAAAAGAAACATACCAAGTTTCTCTCTCACCCAAGAACATCACTGTATCATATAGCAAAGAACACAATGTGTTATACAAGATGTCACACTGATTCCATTCTAACTGGAAACCATGTGACCCTAACATTTCTGGGCATCCCATCTTCTCTTAACTAATTTCATGTCCAAGTTTATAATCTGCCTGAAAACAGACTCCATGAATTTGCTCTACTGATGTTCTAATGGAGGGAATTCTCCTCGGCAATATGAGCCTGGAGTTGTCTCAGGGCGAACTTCCCCAACATCAAAAGGCTTGTCAGCACCCAGGCTGTGAGCATCTAGACCACTGTGAGATAAAACAGCAGGCTGATCATAGCTCAGAAAGGAAAACATGATAAGAATGCATGAAGCACTGAAATAAATCAGCCCCACCACCTGTTTGCTGAAGTACCATTCTCTCTCAGAAACACTAACTAAGCAAAGAATCATAAGCAGAAAGAGCAAACTTGGCACTTGCTGGATGTTTCTCCTGTTCCTTTCTCTCTACTGCCTGATGCCCACTCCTCTATATCTGCCCTTCTGTGGCCTAGCCGTGCTCAGCAATATTGCCCTCCGATCTCACTGCTTTGCCAACCCTTATGAAGCTTCCCTCCCCACCAGACAGCATATATCATTGTGAATTTAAGTCACTCGCATTTTGAGAGAAAGTCTCTTAAGCGCATTTCCTTAAGAGAATTTCTCTCAAAATGCAAGTGGCTTATAGTCAGATTTAGCGTGTCCATTTTCATAAACGGTATTATACATTTAAAAGAGGGACTTATTGATCTACAGGAATGATTTTCTATTACTGAACTTTGAAGATAACTGGGAACATAAAAGTATTTTAGAACTTTAGTGGATGAGTCGCCTCAATAATAGATATCCTCAGCTCTAACATAAAACCAAAATGGTCAGCTAGGGAGATAGCTCAGCAGTCTAAGCACCTGTCTTCCAAGCTCAAGGACTCTGGTTCAATCCCTGGTACCACACGACATGCCAAACCTGGAAACTCAGGCACGCGGTGCTAGCCACTGAAACTGGGTGTGGTGGCACACACCTATAATACCAGCGCTGAGGAGGCTGAGACAGGAGAATCACTAGGAGTGTGAGCTGCATTGCAAGACCTTGTAACGAATTGAAAGATTTTTAAAAATTTAAAAAAGGTCAAAACCAATGGCTTTAGGCTCAGGACCTCGAAGAGCTTGTTATGATTTACCAAAATAAGAGCCAAAAAGAAATTGCTTCACCTCTCCTCTCCAATTTATTCCTCTGAGAAATAGGGATAACTACCTTAGAGCCCTTTCAAGGAACTCATTAGATTAGCATATGCAAAAACATATGTGATAGATATCAGTTACCTTAGTAAAAAAAAAAAAAAAAAGTGTCATTTTTCCATACTAATCATTGAGGCAATACCTCCCGCGAGTCCCAAGTTTTAGAAGATTATGCTAAATCAGGCATTGACAGAATTTTTATCCAAAAGGCTAGGTAGTAAACCCCTTTGGATTTGTGGATTAGTACCTGTTGACTATAAAATGTTCCTGTCATAAAAGGAAAACAGCAATAAACAATATCTAAAAGAATGGATATGGATAAATTAGATCTACAAGCCATAGAATCCTGACTTCTGTTGTAACAAAAAAGTATCAAAATGGGATATGTATTTATGACAAATGTGAAAGAGGAAAGTTACATATCTCTCCTTTATACTTACCGCTCATTTTCTACCACTTTCAATAAGAAATATACATGCCAGTATTTGTTCCCTTGACTTTCACTCTAGCTGCTATAAAAACTGTTCATCTAGCAAGTAGCTGAGAAAGCAAGCTGTCGATAGAACATATTCTTAATGAAATGACATATTTTCTCCACCATATGGCCCCACATGTGTACTGAGAGGTTCAAGAGAGGCAAGAAATCCGTTGGTGTCTGGTGACTCACAAACACCCCTCTGGTTCTCTCTCTGCATGAGTGATGGAACTCAGGCTTTTGTAGGAGAAAGAATAGCTTGCTGTGTAAGGTTTATTATACAAAGAAGTTTCCATACCATGATTTTCCTATTTCACAATGCTTTAGTCCTCACAGCACAGCCTCACTCAACCTTTCTAAGTGTACCATTGCTAGGAATTCTTATTACCCATTTGGCTTCCCGCTGTTTCCTTTCTTTTCCTGGCTTTGGACCTACCACTATAGATTTTTAATTGAATCATCCCCCAAACTGGTTGAGGAGATACAAACTCTGCCTCAAAGGACTCTCAGTATTTTAGGGAAGCTGATGCTACTAGTATGAGCCTTCCCACCAAATGCCTACAGGAGTGCAGCTCAGGAGAACATGGACCATGACTCAGACTCCACGCTTTCCCACAGCAAGCCACGCTCCACCCATGTGTTGGAGGTTGTGCGTATTCAGGAGGGTGAGTAGGCTGGAGTCTCAACCTGCAGGAAAGAAAACTCTTAACTATCGGGTCAGAACACACGAGAAAATGTTAAAATGTAGAGAAATTCTTATCTTGTTATTAGGACATACTACTCAGGAATAAATAGTGATAAATTAGCATGTCTTCTTTGACAACCCTGAAATAAATGCAGGTAAATGACCAAGATTTTTTTTCATCATGCCATTTTCTGTCATTATAAATACTGGTTCCAAGCACACCATTTCCTCCATATTCAGAAAAGACCACATAAAAACTTAAATTTTTCTCCTTTTCCACATGTATTATAGTTTTTAATGATGCTGCAATGTGTATTACCCATAAGCCAAACAGATTCAGATGGGTTCCAGCTTTCTTTCACACGCTATAATCTCTCTACATAAGAATCTAGTGGGCATGAGTAAGTGTCACACTGAAGGACTATGCTGAGAGGTCAAGAGAAGACTACACAAAGATAAGATTCTTCATCTAAGGCCCCTCTCTCTAGGTACTATGGATTGTCATAGTTGTAAAATTTCCACTTTCCAATCTAATCTTTCTCAAGGGTTCACTGAAGCCAAGTTCTAAGTGCTTTCAAGGTCCACTTCCCCTCCTACACAGGCTTCCTATCCACCATACGGAACATAGCTCCCAACTGACCCCCTAGCCTCTCAGTTCATTGCTTCCAGTATCAGCCTTTAGAACATATATATCCAACATGGAAGTTTATCTTCTTTTTGAGAATATGGCTTCAGGATAACCTTCATCAAAACAGATTTGGAGGTTTGTTAAAAATACAGATTCATGTATTCTTCTTTTGGAAATACTGAGTCACATTGAGTAGGCAATAACTCAATTGCACTCCTTAGGAGAAATCAGCCTTAAACTTGCCTTTCCCTATTCAGTAATTATCCTGTACATTGAACATTTTGAACTATTTACTTAAGAAATTTAATCTCCAAAAGGAGGGCCTCACCTCTTACTCATGTTCATTCCAACTACACTGCTCACAGACTCTTCTGCTCTCATGGATCTAGAGAAATCTGATAGAGCTGATTGTCATGGTAGCTAAGTGTTTCTTCAGGTTTTCTCTGCAGCATAGGCTGGAATACTCAAGGGTGCTATTTGTTCCTAGATATTGAAGGAAAGCTTTTCCCTTCCCAAAAACCGAGATAACAGTGTACCTATCCCTATGACTGCTCACAACCTCCAACCTAGCACATGGTGGAAGGACTGTAGCAGGACATGAAATCTGAGCAATAATCTGGGTTGCACTCTGTCGGCTTCAGTGAGAAGGCTGATGTTCTTAGAGATAATTTCACTGAAATACTGAGTTCCTTGAGAGCTCTTGGGGATAAAGGCAACATCTTTATCCCCAAGAACTAGATCCATGAAGAATCCAGTGTATATTTGTTGAATGAATTAATAATGGCAAAAAACATAATCAATCAATAAATGAATAAATGCATAAATAGTCCACTCAGTGAGCTGAACACACTAAAGCCATTTTTTTTTTTTTTTTTTTTTTTTTTTTTTTTTTTTTTTTTTTTTTTTTTTTTTGCTATCCATAGGCATGACTTTTGAAAAAATAATTCAGGACATCTGAAGTTTTATCTGATACTGGGGAATGAGATTCTGGAAAAGGGTCACTGTAGGAAAGAGTATGAATTACACTCTCTTTCTGTGATTATACCCTCTGTGATTTCACTATGACCAATGCCAATAAATATTAACCTTTATAACTTATTCATTATAATATTCATTATTTCTACTGTTGAAATTATGACAAGGCTCAAACATAACAGTGTCCTCTACCATTGTTCGGGACAAGTAGAACATTCTTTAGAGCATATGAACATGTGGGTGTGGGTCTGTGGTGCGTGGTGTGGGGCAGGATTGCGGAAGCCTGGAAAAAGTCATGCATTCAAGCTCAAAAAGCAAATTGCACCTATTTCAGCAAATTGGAAATTGATGGTGTGTAACACTGAAAGCCTAGTGGTGGCTATTATTTCCATCTAGGCTATTATTAACTGGTAATATTTTCTCTAGTAAACACTGAGTTACCCATAGCAACAGGATCATGTCATATAGACACAAGGGCTCCCTCACTTTGCCAGAGACATGGATAGTGTGTTAAATGGATTCTAGAAAATGCAAGGAGGCTTGCCAAAACCAATATTTTTGAAATCCTAAACCCAAATTTTACTTAAGCTAGATAGAGAAAAGAAAAGAAGTTAGATAAAGCAGAGACTATGGGTTTTCATAACCCCCACTTCTGCTATTATGTGTCTAGTGCTATTATGTGTCCAGCACAAACACCCCACTGTGCTGGGGCACACTCCCATGCCCCTGCTCAGGTACTTGTTTACAATGTCAAGGATCACTTCTACATTCAATAGTTTCACTCTCTTCTCTCAGGACATCTCCCTATCTACTATTCATATTGGTGTGCAGCACGTAGGTAGATACACAAATCATAACATTACAAAATGGCATTGGCAAGCTAGTTCAAAGTGACTACACCTCTGCAACTTAACCATACAGTTCAGGAACATGCTATGCAGCATTCTCAATTCCCTAAGCTACTGTAAGTTAATTTTTTAAATGTAAGATAGATATAAATGGACTTTTCCTATATATATAAATAATGTCTATTCTTATGCATTCAGGTAAGCACCATCCATAATTTGCAGGCAGCATGGCTCTGTTTACTTCATGGCAATATTAGTTCCTAAGGTTTCTAGCACAACATACTCCAAACTCAGTGGCTTAAGCAAAACAAAGAAAAATGTTTCTCACAATGCTAAAAACCAAATATCAGATGCTGATGCATTGGAAAGATTGATTCTTGGAGGAGAACTTGTTCTATGGCTCTTTTCTAGCTTCTGGTGGGAAGTAAGCAGAGCATCCTCTTGGGCTTCTCTGTGCACCATCTGTTCCTCCCTTCCTGTCCATGTGGCCATCACATACACGTGTTCCTCCTGTCTTCATCTCTTTCTCACATGCCATTTTCTAGAAGTTTGACTGGTCATTTTGGTTTAGCTCCCCACTTCCATTTCATTGTTAAATCCTTTTAACTAATCTAATTGATTGCATGTCCAGTGGCCTTATTTCCCAATAAAGCCATTTTTCTCTGATAAGGAGTTAGGATACATGAATTCAGTAGTGAGCACAATTCAACTCATGACAAGACAAATGCTATAAAGTGTCTTATTATACAACTAGCTTACATGTTTCTAATTAATGCTGCTGCTGATGTCATTTGATCATTCCCTTAAAGAGTCCAAAGCATGAAGTTTGTATTTGGTGTAGCTCATTTCCCTATTCTGGTCTTTCATAAAGATGGATAGATATTCCTCCACCCATAAAGTTTTTTTTTTCTCTGACATGTTCCACCTTGTTTAAGCTCCTTAATAATTAATTATAATGTGGCATTCAGTGACTAGATCTTTGGAAGCAGCCCTCACACATGCTTCCCTTTAGAGATTCCAGAAGTGCAATAAACCACTAAGCATAATTGGATGAATCTCTAAAATCCAGCAAGACACAGGAGATATTTGAGGAAAGCTTGTTATGAGAGGTTTTCTCTAATCAAACAAGATATCATGAGGAAGACTTGCGTTACGTACACTGACCCAGATATGAAACATGTATATCACAGAATAAGATGGCAAAGCATATATTAAATATCACAAAACTCATCTCAAATGTCAGTATTTGGAACAGAAAAAAAATTCATTTTACAAGACTGAGAGTCCTGCATGTTGACTAAGCCCAGGCTGAACTAATTCAACCAGCACGATGTGCTCAATTTATTTCAACATGTGTTTCAAGGGCAAGGGAAGCAAAACTAGCATTCAGATACATTCTTGTTTCCCTTCTGTAGGCTCATACCTCATAGGTCCTGTGAACAACTTAATAACATGGAGCAAGGGGTGGTGTCTGCCCTTGGAGATCAGGGGAGTTATATCTCGTGAACAATATGTAATATACAACAGGAAATATGAGAAGTTTCTCTGAAGACAAGACACCGGGGAGAGAGGGAAAGAAACAGAATTCTTCCTATTTCACTTGGTGATTTACCCAGATCACCTTAGTATTTCCAGAGAGGATATGATTTTTTCTCTCTCATGTGATTAAAAAGACATCATGGTGATGGTATTAACGTTCTAGGATTACTATAACAAAACCACAGACTGGTTGGTTTAAACAATGGAGATTAATTTTCTTGCAGTTTCAGAGGCTGAAATGTCAAGATAAAGATGTTAGCGGCATTCGTAGCTTCTGAAACCTGCCTGAATATGAAGATGGCTGCCTTTCTCCTGTCTTCATATGATCTGCCCTCTGTGTCCTGGCCTTTTCTTATGAGAACACTCTGGATTCAGAATCACCATAATGACTTCACTTTACATTCTGAGGCCCCAAGGGTTAGATTTTCAGCATATGAGTCTTGAGATACAACATTCTTGGCTATAGAGAATTGGGATTGGGACAGAACTGAGGTACATTTGAATTCTACATCTGGTACCCATAAACTTGATTACCAATTTTTACAAACTCTCTAAGCCCTAGTTTTCCTATTGCTAAAACTGAAGATTAAAATATATCTCCAACATATTGATTCACTATTGCTTTTAGAAATAAATAAGATATTGCATGTCAAATTTTCATTCCAGTGTCTGAAAAAAGAATAACAAAACTCCCAAATAATTGCAGTTACTTTTATTATATTTAAGTTATATGTTATAACAAGGAACATTTTATGTCAAGTACCAGAGACAACATAGTAAGTTCTAATTATAAAGAGATATAATACAAAAATCTCACTGATGTAACAAAGAAAACTACTTAATGTAATTTGCAGTCCAGGACCAATTCCAAAACATTATTATGCCTTTTAGTATCAAATATTCTTAATAGTGTTTAGACATGATATCATGTCTGCATCTTGTACTAGGAATAACTACTATATAGACTGCAATATGCAATGTATTAATTATTGTAACTGTCCTACTAACATGTTTTGAAACTGTCTTATTACTACTTCTTTCTCAATAAAATAAATATAAAAAAGCATATTCTTGCAAAAATTACAAAGGAAAGACATTTTTAGGCTTTTCCTAAAAAAGTCTTCTGAGCTAGATATTCATATTATTGTGTTCATTTTATATTTGAAGAAACTGGGACACATGGAAATTTCATGGTTTAACTCTCAACTTGGAGTCAGCAGAAGATTACCTACTACTAGAACCCAGTCTTTTCCTGACAGCATGGCTCACAAATCTAAACTGAACTGACTTCACTCCTTTCTTTGCTTTGATGATCATATACAGCTTGATTGGAAAGTTACACTATATAATTTCACAGTGATTATATTCCCCTGAAGATCATTTTGTAAATAAATGTTTTAAAACCAAAGGTAATCACTGCTATACACCCATAACCCTTTTCTTTATGCCATATTATCCACTGGGAATTTAACTAAGCTAAAGTTACACTCCAGAGTCTCAGTAACTGGAACCGTTCTTCCTTTCGGGAGGCCTCTGGGATAACCTCTTCCTTGCCGCTAAAGAACATATGCACAGAAAACAGAAACAGTACTCCTAACATGAGTTCTGGCAACATAATACACTGAGATGAATCAGAGCCAGAATCTTTGTGTCATAAGACATTCAAAAGTGGGACATCCTGCTCAGAAGCTGTGAAATAGGCTCCTGCTTTCTGGGCATCAAAAAGACTCTCCTTTCTTCTGAGAAATTTCACAACTACTCTGCTTTATCTCCAGGAATATCCCCAGGCTCAAGGATTCTCCACTCTAGTTACCAGATTACTTGGGTTACCATTCTCTCTAGATTAGTGACAAAGCACTAAACTACTGTTTAAAACAAACAAATACCTCACCCTGTTCTTGGCAATCTGCATTCTCTGCATTTTTAATTTGTTTTAAAATTTTAGACTATAACCTTAGATATCCCTCCATCCACAAAGTTCTTTTTTCTCTGACATGTTCCACCTTGTTTAAGCTACTTAATAATTAATTACAATATGGCATTCAGTGACTCAATCTTTGGAAGCAGCCTTCACACATGCTTCCCTCTAGAGATTCCCACTATGTTTCAATGGGATTGGAGTATTGTCCTTCCTCTTCAGAAGTAAATGAATAAACCCAGTTAAAACGATGAGTCTCACCAGGAATTTTGCAATTTAGAAAGCAACATAAATTATCAGGGAAACAATGTGAATTATTCAGCTGCAACACCTTAACAAAAATTATATTAAATAGTTATTTCTGCCTACATTTCCAGGATCTTGCCTTGTTGTTAGCTTCTTAAGAACCATGTTCTCCAGACTTCCTTTAGTGAGCAAGATTATTTAGTACCTTCAGGAAATACATTTGTGCTACTTTTGTCTTAATAAATCTGAATAATACTAAATCTACCATTTTTTTCTGAAGTCTCTACAACCATAATACAGAAAAGATTTCATAGGATCATCAGATGCCATTCTATATAAGTTTCCATAGTATACACATTTAGATCAATCAGACCCCATGAACAGCCTTTGGGGTCTATTATTTTTCATGTTGCACTTAATTCAACACCAATCTCCAATATTCACTCCTAATCAGACTCTCATTTAAAAATGGACAGGATCCACCAAAGAAGGATACAAATTTCAGGAAAAAAATAGTAGGATAAATATTTTAAGACTGAATTTATTGAGACATCATAAGATTAAAACAAGTTACCTTGGTCCTCTACAATGCAAGAGGTGCCTATTAAGCTGCCAGACATTTATTAATATAGCAAACTACTGTTTGGGTAACCTGGGTCACTGGGAGTGCTGCACATATATTTTCAATTTCTTCTGTAAGGCCCAGCAGTGTAGTGGCTTCTCTGAAATATACAACGTCCTCTAAAGTTCCCCATATGAGTGTAAGACCATCTGTTCTAAAAACATTACACTATTTTTCTTTTACTGAGGTGTGCATCCATTTTTGGCAGGCTCTGTATCCTAAATTAAACCATCTACAGCTTACCTTGCAAATGCATAACCCTAGTCTTGTAACAGATCAAGTCACTCAATCTGGATATCTGGGGACACTTCAAGTACTTTAACAATAGTATATCTTTTTCCTTCCCAGATCCAAAAAAGGTGATTTACTTTCAACAAGCACAATTCTTGAGGAGGTAAATCATCATTTTTAGGTTTTAGTGGTTTAGTCTTTCTTCTCTCTTAGCAAAATTGAAATATTTTCTCTTCTATTCGAACTGTGTATGGGGAGATAAGATCCAATGTGGACCCCCCCCCCTTGGTATCACAGGTCATTTCTCAACTTACATGAAATTTATTTTCTGGTGGACTACAGGAATAGCAGACCACAGACAGCTTATGATTTTTTTGCACAAGGTCTCACTACGAAGCTCAGACTCCTAGTGATCCTCATGTCTTACCCTCCCCAGTGCTGGGATTACAGGCATGTGCCACAAGGGCTGCGTAGTGCTGGAGCCGTCATAGCTCCATGTTGTCTCAGAATCAAAGCCTGCTCCTTGCACTTGCCAGGTAGGTGCTTAGACTGCCAGGCCACCTCCCCAGCCTGAGATTTCTGCTTTTAATCTTAAAATTGCATTTTTCAAAAGTCATGATATTGTATAACGATAACCTTTGGGAATGTTCTATTTTATTTATTCAGTTACTGCTCATCATCAGAGGGCATACCAACATTTAAACTGCAAATCAACCTAATTAATTAGAAAACATAGTCTTAAAAATAATTTTAACAAATGCCCAAATTGTGACCGGAGCTATAGTGAGTTACAGGAAAATTACTTTGAATCTTCTTTTAGAAGGCCCACTTAAAAATATCTCTCCTTTTTAATATGAGAGTGAGAAAAGGCCATGTCCTAGTTCAAGGACAGAAAGAAAAATGAATGGCCTGTCTCAGAGCATTGTCATCTGTGCAGTCATTTGGGAAGAATTAAAGCATCAAGATTTCACTATAGTTTATTACTTCATTTATCCTTGTCCCACTGTGTTGAACTTTGAATGCTTAAGAGGACAGCTAATAAAGTTTAATGAGCAAAACTATGATACTTGGTAAACTATGAAATATCTCTCAAATAGTTTACCTAGTTCATAATTTATGGATTACGCTTTTAAAGAAAAGTACTTAAAAATGGGCTACTGGCAGTTCTTTAACACTTGTTATATACTGAGATACAAGCCAGAAGCTAACATGTGCACTGGGTCAAACTTTGTGCTTTAGATTGTTCTACCTAACAGCTGTTTGAATTTATGAATTTGATTGTGCACTATATTCTACTTAGTTTATTCCTGTATCAAATGAATATATTTAAAATATCTTTGAAACATTATCTATGCCTTAATTTTCTTGGTGGTCATAAACCAAATGTTTTAGGAATTTAAGAAAAATGTCAATACTGCAGATAGAACAATATTAGTAGATCAAAAATGAGTGCAGTAATATCACTGACTAAAGTCAGACACATGGTTTAAAGTATGAAGACACACATTTTTTTAAAAACATACATGCGTTTACATATGTTTGATTTATTATATATTAACATATACCAGAAAACACATACATATCAATATAACACAATACAAAGATAAACTATGTATTGATATATAAAACAAAATTATTTTAAGGTAAAATTATGAAAAGATAAAGCATACAATAGTACTTCAGTTCATAAACTTAATTCATACCACAATTCTGGTTGTGTTTGTCTCTGAAAGCAGAGTTGGCAAATGGAAGCAAAATTTTGCCAAACACATCTTTGGGAAGCCAAACTATTCTCAAACAGAAACATTCATAAAAGAAAATATTACTCTACTAACAATATATATAATATTTTTGAATCTTTTTATTATTATTTTTATTGAACAACAAATAGCAATGAGACAATTTCAAGACAAATTAACAGGACAGGTTCGATAAATTAATGCACTGCAAAATGTTTTCGTAATATTTTGGTGTCGTACAAGGTGCATACATGATATTATACTTACAGGCATTATTATAGCAGATGTCTCTAATCAGTGAATGAAGAGAGTGTAGCTATATACTTATCTTATTTTTTATAGCTGAATTATATCCCAAATTCAATAATTTATACTTTCTACCTTGTTATCTCCCTAGTGTCTGTCCATAGTACTAGAAGCTGACATAATATCTTGTCATATTTTTGAATTTTTAATCAATACTCCCATCTGTACAGTATGACTCTTCCTTTAGAGAAATATACAACCTCATAGAATCATGTTTTTGTAAGATAGTAGAAACCAGATTAAATGTTGCTTTAAAAAATCATAGTCCAAACCCAATTTTGGTTCTCACTATGGTAGTTGGCATTGTTGCATCATTTCAGAGCAGTGCAGTATAGGTTATAATGAGCATGTTTCAATCCCATCCACTTATCAAACTTCAAATCCCAGAGAGCTCCACCTGTAAGGATACTGGTCTGCAGCTAGTCTGCACACAGTAAGCAACCGGCAAATGGTTGCTGTACTTTAGTATGGCAGGCTCATTACGGATAACTCCTTCCAAAAGGTGTATGTCCTCATCTCTGAAACCTGAGGAGATGCTATTTTATATGGTCAGAGTCTCTGCACAAGTGATTAAATCAGAACTGGAGATAAAGAAGTTAACTGCTAACCCAATTCAGTCCAGTGCAGTCACAAAACTATAAATGAAAAGAAAAAAAGATCACATTCAGTGGTAGATGTGAGCATGGAAACAGAAATGAGAGGGAGTGACACTGAAGATGTTGCACTGTGGATTCTAAAGGGGGACAAAGGGCCCATGAGCTACAAAACACGGGTGGTCTCTCAAAGCTGAAAAAAATCAGGAAATTTGATTCTATCCTCACTTCCAAAAGGAACCAGCCTAATCACACATTTTAACCCAGTAAGACTTACTTTAGACATTTGACCTTTGGTACTATAAGAGAATAAAGCAGTTTTTTGCTTTACACCACTAATTTTTTTCTAATTTTCTAATTTTTTCTAATTAGAAAAATTTCTAATTTTTTCTAAAGTTTTTCTAAATTCTGGAATTCACTGGAAACCAAGACACTTAGACTACAGTAGAATATTCTATCTATCTATCTTCTGTCTATCTATCTATCTCCTTCTCTGTCTCTTCTCTCTTTGTCGTACACATACACATACACCCTTTCTCATGGATAATATAGTCCTTGCCCTTTAACATTTAATTTGGCCATGTGAATTTCTTTTTACCAATGACTATACTTCATTTATTTTTAATTAATTTTATTGAGAAACAAATAGCAATGAGACAGTTTCAAAACCAATTAGTAGGACAGTTTTGTCGCGCGCAACCTCGGCCGGCAAGGAAGACGCGACAACCAGCTCTTCTTTCCACGGTTTATTCAGGACCCCTATACAATCTACTTCCCCTGCTAGCTAGCTTTCTTGCTTCCTCCTTCTAGTCTCCCATCTTAGTCTAACATAGGGGAAACCCGCTCGTGGCTTTGAACCAGTGGGCGTCCAACCCCGGAGTGCCA
>PVKA01024854.1:0-34520 GCA_004027165.1 Ctenomys sociabilis
GCCGTTACTGCTGTTGGTTGCGCTGTGCGCCGCAGGCGCCCGTGGCCTCTATTTCCACATTGGCGAGACCGAGAAGCGTTGCTTCATCGAGGAAATTCCCGACGAGACCATGGTCATCGGTTAGGCGGGCTGAGGGTGGAGCGGCCCTGTGTTTTGCCCGGTCCTCAGAAGCGCCCTTCTTCCCCAGCCCCGCCAGGTCGTCCCCTTCCCCTGAGACCAGCCCGAGGGCGCCCGGAGTAGCCAGGGCCCTTGCCCAGGCTCCACCCCGGGCTGACGAAGGGACCGGTTCCCGACTGTGTGTCTGCCCTGCAGGCAACTACCGAACCCAGATGTGGGACAAGCAGAAGGAGGCCTTCCTGCCCTCGACCCCCGGCCTGGGCATGCACGTGGAGGTGAAGGACCCCGATGGCAAGGTGAGCGCGTCCGTGCAGGGTCTCGTACGGTGCAGGCTCTGTGTCGTCGTAGTCTCAGACCAAGCTTGCACTTCCGAGATCCCAGTAAGGGTGGCGGTCACTGATGTGGTTGCAGGTGGTCTTGTCCCGGCAGTATGGCTCCGAGGGCCGCTTCACGTTCACCTCCCACACGCCCGGTGAGCATCAGATCTGCCTGCACTCCAACTCCACCAGGATGGCCCTCTTCGCTGGGGGCAAGCTGGTAAGAGGAATTTTCCTTGGCTTCAACTTGGACTATTTCCAGATTTTGATTTGTTGCCATTGTCACTGGACAATAGCACGTTCAGAAGAGGGGACAGGTTGTTGTCCTCCTGTCTCTTAGCCAGGGCCAAGAGCGTGTTCGGTAGACTGGGAAAAACTTCAAGGCCCACTACTCAGACACTCCTGTTTCCTTGCAGCGTGTGCACCTGGACATCCAAGTCGGAGAGCACGCTAATAATTACCCAGAGATTGCTGCTAAGGATAAGCTGACTGAATTGCAGCTCCGTGCCCGCCAGCTGCTTGATCAAGTGGAACAGATTCAGAAAGAGCAGGATTACCAGAGGGTAAGGGAATGTCTCCTTGTACTTGACCTTTACACCCACCGGACACTATTCCAAGTTTGTGCTCCAGGCTAGGAGAGGAGCTCTTGAGAGCCTGTAATGGAGTATCCTTTTAGATACTTGGAGGTTTTTGCTGTTGATTTTGAGATATAGTCTCACTAGGTACCTTCAGCTGACTTTGAACTCAGTAGTAGTGATCCTCCTGCTGCAGCCTCCTAAGTGTTAGGATTACAGGTGTGTACCACACCCTCTTTTTTGAGGAAACTAGGGCCTCACTTGGATGTGCCCTGCAAGTACTGGATTACACTTTCACTTTTATTGTGGTAAAATAAACATAGCATGACCTATGTATTTTGAGCCAGTATTTTAGCTGTCTGAAAATACACAGCTCTGTGGCATTAAGTTCATTCCCATTATTGTGCAATTAACACCTCTGTCCATCTTTTTTTTTTTTTTTTTTTTTTTGCCTTTGAGTCAGGGTCTCACTATGCAGTTCAGGCTGGCCTTAAGCTTACTTTGTAGCTCAGGCTGGTCTCAAACTCAACAATCCTCCTGCCTCAGCCTCCCGAGTGCTGGGATTACAGGCATGTGCCACCATGCCCAGCTCTGTCCTTTTTTTTTTTTTTTTTTAAGATTAAAAAATATATATTTTATTCATTCATTCTCTTGGCACAGGATCTTGCTACATAGCTTACTTGTAGTGATCCTCCTGTCTCAGCCTCCCCAGTGCTGCGATTCCAGGTGTGTGCTACCATCCCTGGTTTTGGTGGCTGGCACAGCATGTGTCATCAGGGTTCGTGCTGTTGCCAGGCAGGTGCTTAGACTACCAAGCTATCTCCCCAGCCCCACTTCTGTCCACTGTCACCTTTCCTAACAAAAAGTCTACACTTATTAAATACTCTTTTCATCTTCTAGTTGTTGTTTTTGACTATTATAAGTATAGTAGTGTTCACAAATTGGAAAATTTTTACTTAGCACAATGTCCCCAAGATCTATGTTGTAGAATGTGTTCCATTCCCTTTCTTTTTAAGAGATATGTATACTCCATTATACACATGCATTTCACTTGGCTTTAGTTGATTTTTTAGGCAGTATAAGATAATGTGTAGAGAGGGTAGCTCACAATCCAGTAACAGCTGCTGCCTTTTTCCTCTGAACTCTTGTTGAAATGGTAGGAGCATGACTTCAGTCCTAAAAGGTGCCCTTGGACTCACAGGTGGTATTCCAGAAGGTGTTTGGTCCTGGAGTTGAGTGGTCACACACAGGGAGGGACCTGGGGACAGCCAGGACTCTTTTTTCCTGCTCACTTAACCCTGTGACCTTCTCTCCTTGCAGTATCGTGAAGAGCGTTTCCGTCTGACCAGTGAGAGCACCAACCAGAGAGTGCTGTGGTGGTCCATTGCACAGACTGTCATCCTCATCCTCACTGGCATATGGCAGATGCGTCACCTCAAGAGCTTCTTTGAGGCCAAGAAGCTGGTGTAGCGCCTTCTCCATATGGCCCTTCTCTCTGCTTCAATTATTGGGCTACTCAGCCATCTGGTGTTTTGGTGGGGGGGGGGAGAGGAAAAAGAATATATTACCTTGGCACCATGGTGATGAACCAGTCAGGGCAGGTATTTAATTCTGGTTCTCAAGGACACAGAACACTGGTCCAGTCTTTCTGAAGCTGTTTTAGGACTTGTGAGGAATTGGAACTCAGCTAAGATTAAGTCTTGTTTCTTTTGCCTCCTTCTGTTCTCTCACAAAATGAACAAAATCTCCTATTTTCTCTTATGTGTAAGCCCTGCCTCACTGTCCACTGGCCAGTCCCAGGTTCCCTCAATGGCTTTGTGAATGTAAATAAGGGGCAACTCTCATCCCAGAGGACTGAGATGTTTTTCTATATATTAGAACTATTTTTTGATAAATGATATATTTTCCTTCCTAGTTGAAATATTCTTGCCTGTAACTAGCTGAAAACACTAATCTAGTCCTTGTGTATCGTTTATTCACATTTTTAAAAACTGCTATGGCAGCACTCAGGATTCTACCACTCAATGGGCCAGAAAGCAGTTGTCACAACTGTTGTCAAGTCCATGTGACATGGCTTCTCAGCCAAACAAAGCTCTCTTAAACACCTGTAATCCCATCTCACAGGGTGTTGGCCCTAAAGGTAAAATGGGCGACAGAGCACACATGAGCGGCACATGCTGACCCTGCCTCTTCCCAAGGTCTTACTTAAGCTCTGGTAAATGTTTTTCCAGAGGAACCAGATTGCAGGATATGGGCAGAGGGGTGACAAAAAGCGGGAGGATTCCTAACTGGGACTGCTGGTGTGTGTGTTTGTGGGGGGACTGCAGTGTAGCTCTGTCCTTTGTGTCCAACTTGGCAGGCCCATCTCCAGGGCCTGGAGACAGGCAAAGTAGTTACTTAACCATTTTCCAAGGCTAGCCAAGTAGCACATCAGCCAGGGACCCTGAGATTAAGTACTTGTTTTCTTAGCCCCTGAATCATATGCTTGAATAACTTGGTACACCTCTCCTGACCTCCTGTAGAAACTCATAAGAGTAGTTGTCCCTTTGTGACATCTTATTTCATAGTCTTATATATTTATTTGAAATCCTATTTATTAAATTACTTTATCTGACTTACAGAACTAAATTCCTTTGTTACTTTTCATTGTGTCCTGTAACATTCTGTATACCATTTTTTACTGTGTTTTGAGAAAGGGTTTCATGTAGTTTAGGGTGACCTTGAGTACATTGTGTAGCCCAAGGTAACTTCAAACTCTGTGATCTTCCTGTCTCAGCCTGCCAAGTGCTGGGATTAGACATGGGCCACTATGCCCAAATTTTTTTTTTTTTTGTATGTAGCCTAAGCTGGCCTTAATCTTACAACCTCATGCCTCAGCCTCCTAAGGGCTGGGATTACAGGTATTGTGCCACCATACCTGGATTCTCATTTAATTTTTTTTTTTTTTTTTGTAGGGGGTAGAACTGGGGATTGAACTCAGGCACTTGCGCTTGCCAGGGAAGCACTTATTCCACTGAGCCATCTCCCCAGCCCCCCTCATTTAATTTTTTTTTTTTAATTTTTTTTTAGGTAGGCCCCTGCTATCCAATTCAGGCTAGCCTGGAAGTCTTACATAGCTTAGGCTGGCCTCAGATGAACAGTATTCCTCCTGCTAAAGCCTCCTGAGTGCTTAGCATATGCCAGCATACTTGACTCATTTAATATTTCTGTACTTATTTTCATTTTATGTGTTTGGTACAGGGTCTCTACAAGCTCAGACTTGGTAGTGATCCTCCTTTTCAGCCTCTCCAGTGCTGGGATTACAGGCATGTACCACTGCACCTGACTTGATGCTCAGCACGCCCTCGGGGACGGGGCTTGTGTAGCATGTGGGTGTATTTGGTTGAGACAAAATTTCACTACCTAGTTTAGGCTGTCCTTGAGCTGTATAGTTTTGGGCTAGGTTGTGCCCAAAGAATATTGGTGATTTTCTTCTAGCATCACCTTTGGTTCCATTCTGCTATTCCTTTTTTATTTATTTTTGAGACAGTGTCTTTGCAGTTCTGACTGGCCTTGAGCTACATAACCTGGGCTGGCCTCAAAACTCCTGAAGATTCCCCTCTGGAGTGCTAGGTGGGTACTACCACACCTGACCAACATTTTTCCCGTATTAAACTTATATCCTTGCAAAACAACCTTTTCCTTCACGGAGAAGAAAAAAGAGCCAGTATGTTGCTACACATCTGTAATCCCAACAACTCAGGAGGTCAGTTGAGGGAGAAGGATAAATTGAGGCCACCCTGGGCAATTTAGTAAGACCTGTCTCAACATACGAACAGCTGGAGGGCTGGAGAGTAGCTTGGCACATTGGGATCAATCCCCAGTACTGGGGGCGGGGGAAGAAATGTGGGTTGGGAGGCGCCATTCTCACCTCATTTTATGGAAGCCCTGTCCCCCAGCTCATGATGGCAGTGCCCATCACCTGGTTCCCTAAACTTATTTTCTGTATTTGGTACAGGCTCTACAGAGTCTTACTACATAGATCAGAGACTATGTGGTCTTCCTGTTTTCAGCCTCCCAAGTCCTGGGATTCCAGGTGTGCACCATCATGCGCAGTCTTAATTGCCAGTCTGCACACCCCAGGGGCGGGCTGGCACCAACCTCTTCCCCCCCCCCCCCCCCCCCCCCCCCCCCCCCCCCCCCCCCCTGCACTCTGCCTAAGCAGGCGCTTCAGTCCATTGAGCTATCAGGCTAGCCCTAGTCCCCTGAAGTTACAGTGCACAAGGTATTACTCTTTTTAATTTAACAACCAGATCCCAGTTCCTGATACGCAGACCCTGAGCTACATAAACTGGATGTACAGGCTTACTCTGGAGGCTCAGTGTACATTACTGGGTAACTCCGGGCCAGACAGGTCTGTAGTGGGTGTCAAGGTACTATGTGGTACGCAGATGTGTCCATACAGGAACCCCTCGGACCTGAGTGGCAAAGAAGGCTTACAATGAGATGACTGAAAGGACCTTATCTGGGATCCTCTGGCTGGGCCAAAAGTAAGCACAAGGACTAGTGACAAAAGAGAATAATCCATTTCTTTGCTACCTGCAGCTTGTTTTGTTACCTTTTTTACATCTTCAAAGCCACTCAGCAATGGGCTGAGTCCTCTGATCTTTTCCTACATTCATTTATTTGAGACAAGGTCTCACTGTGTGGTACAGGCCTGGCCTACTCTGGACCAGATCACATCTAGTTCCAGCTTGGCCATTTTGTTTCTACCGTGATAACCTGCCACAAACTGAATGGTTAACACAAATTTACTATCTTAATAGCTCCTAATAAGGGCAGAAGGAACTCTGCCCCACAGATTTGCACGACCGCGGCCAGGGGTGGGGTCTCTAGACCTCCGCCCTCTCCTCCCGGGCAGTCTAAGCATAACCACGCGGCGAAAGCCCATCAACTCGAAGATAGAAGTCGGAAGTTACGGAACCCGGGCCCAGGGGGCAGCGAGCGCGGCGCAGCCGCAGACTGCCGCAGAGATGCCGGAAGTTTACGCGCCAGCACTTCCGGGGAGTGTCAGTTTCTTGGAAGCTGATTGGGCGATGCCCCCAAGCGCTCGCGTAATTCTGGCTGCGCGTGCTCGCTGTCAGTGAGGAGCTATGGCGGATCAGGAGAGTTTGGGCTTCGAACACATGGGCCTGGATCCCCGGCTCTTGCAGGTATCGGGAGGGCTGGGAACGGAAGGTCCACCCACAGGCGCCGCAGGGCGCGCCACCGTCGCCCGCGCACCCTGAGCCGCGCTTCGCGTCTCTTAGGCAGTCGCGGACTTGGGCTGGTCTCGGCCCACGCTGATCCAGGAGAAAGCCATTCCGCTGGCGCTGGAGGGGAAGGACCTGCTGGCTCGGGCGCGCACAGGCTCCGGGAAGACGGCCGCGTATGCTATCCCGATGCTGCAGCTGCTGCTTCACCGGAAAGCGGTGCGTCGTTGGGGCGCGGACTAGAGGAGAGAAGCAAGCCCCAAAGGGGCGGGGAAAGGAGGTGCCTAGTTTTCTCTCACCTGTCTGCTCAGCAGGCTCGTTCAGTGTGACCCACTCACTGTGGTGGATTTTGTCTTAATCCAGACCCTGCTGCCACTGCCATCAGCCGGGGTATAATCTCTTATGCACTAACTGAATTTTATAAAGACGTGTTATTTGTTCGTTTCCTATTTACACAATTATTGTGAGAGACTCTTTTAATACCTTGGGCGTTTCACGTTAACTTGTAACAGTAGAGCGAATTATTTTCCAGCGTCAATACCTGGGAAAGCTCTCCATTCTGTTCTAAGGTAGGCAGGGGGAGGGGTGATCAGAACAGGCTAAGCATTTGTACTGCAGTGCTTGGGTAAAGAATCAGGCCGACACAGTGCCATGCCTGCTGGCTACAGTCTTGATTCTTGTTCTTACAGACAGGTCCTGTAGTGGAACAGGCTGTGAGAGCCCTTGTCCTTGTTCCTACCAAGGAGCTGGCTCGGCAGGCTCAGTCCATGATTCAGCAGCTGTCTGCCTATTGTGCTCGAGATGTGCGGGTGGCCAATGTCTCAGCTGCTGAAGATTCAGCCTCACAGAGGTGGGTGAAAGCTTCCAGGGAGCAAAGCTGTGCAGATGTATGATCGGGTTTGTGTGTGGTGAGAGAGCGGGCAGATCTGGGGTGAGGTCTGGCTGCTGAGCTCTTCCTGATACTGCTGTCTTGCCACCTGTAGAGCTGTGCTGATGGAGAAGCCAGATGTGGTCGTAGGGACCCCATCCCGCGTATTAAACCATTTGCAGCAGGACAACCTGAAACTGCGGGACTCCTTGGAGCTGCTGGTGGTGGATGAAGCTGATCTTCTATTTTCCTTTGGTTTTGAGGAAGAACTCAAGAGTCTTCTCTGGTAGGAGGGGATGGGGTGGCTCCCAGTGGAAAAGCCATTGAACTGAGCCTTGGAGTGGAACGAGCAGGAATGAGTGGAAACTTAGCTCCTACACTTGGCAACTTATGGAGCTAGAGTAGGACCAGGCTGTTTTCTTTCTTTCAGTCACTTGCCCCGGATTTACCAAGCTTTTCTTATGTCAGCTACTTTTAATGAAGATGTACAGGC
Organism: Ctenomys sociabilis; assembly: GCA_004027165.1. Lineage (NCBI taxonomy): Eukaryota > Metazoa > Chordata > Mammalia > Rodentia > Ctenomyidae > Ctenomys > Ctenomys sociabilis. The sequence continues at coordinate 7,602 of PVKA01024854.1, forward strand.
CCTCAAGGAGCTGGTACTGCATAACCCGGTAAGAGGCACCGAACAGAGCAGCTGGAGCTGCATCAGGCAACTTGAAGGGCTTGGTGCTCCTTCTCAGGAATTTTTAGAGTTTTAGGGGGACTGTTGCCACTGGTGTGTCATTCCTGGTTGTGAGGCATTGAAAACCAGCATCAGCTGGGCATGGTGGCACATGCCCATAATTCAACACTCTGGAGGCTGACGTGGGAAGATTGCCACAGTTCAAGGCCAGCCTGGGCTGTATAGTGAGTTCAAGAGCAGCCTAAACTATGTAGCAAGGCCCTGTCTATATATTCTCAGATATCCTCAGTTCAAACTACGCTTTCCCTGAAAATTTGCACAGAGGGCCCTCACTGGTAATTCCTAAGGGACTGTTTTGAATGGCAGACCAAAAATTATAAGGGCAAAGTTTTTTTTGTTTTTTTTTTTTTTTTTTGGTCATTTTGAGACAGGGTCTCAGTATGCAGTTCAGGCTGGCCTTAAGCTCACTTTGTAGCTCAGGCTGGTCTCAAACTCACAACAATCCTCCTGCTTCAGCCTGCTGAGTGCTGGGATTACAGGCCTGTGCCACCACGCCTGGCTTCAAAGTTCTCCCTTTTTACCCCTTAAGAGACCTGTTGCTGTAGGCCTGCCCAACGTGGTAGCTTCATGTGTCAGTGTGTGTCTCCATTCCATGCCCTGTGTTAGGGCACAGCTGGGGTGCTTGGAGTCCTTGGGTTCCAAAGCTCATGCACACTGAAAATCCTTAGGGCATCTTTGCCCTCCACGAAAGCATTTGGTTGGCAAGCCATCGACTGCAGTGTCTGTCTTCTCTCTCCCCTGACTGCAGGCCTGTCCTCTTCTTAGGTTACCCTAAAGTTACAGGAGTCTCAGCTTCCAGGGCCAGGCCAGTTGCAGCAGTTTCAAGTGGTCTGTGAGACTGAGGAAGACAAGTTTCTGCTGCTGTATGCCCTGCTCAAGCTGTCATTGATTCGGGGCAAATCCCTGCTCTTCGTCAACACCCTGGAACGGAGTTATCGGCTCCGACTCTTCCTGGAACAGTTCAGCATCCCAACCTGCGTGCTCAATGGTGAGCTCCCTCTGCGCTCCAGGTTTGTATGGGCCGTGTCTTGGTGGGGGTGGTTGAAAACAGGTGCAGGAAGGGACCCCATTGATGTTCCTGTCTTGCTAGTGCATAGTAGAGGCCAGGCTCTGAATTTGGCTGAAAGTTACTTGCCAGAATCCCCAAATACCCACTTTTATTGCATTCTACCAGAGTTATAGAGTGGAAAGAGATGAAGTGGAGGAGAAAGCAGGAGAGGGCAGTGTCACTGATGACAGTGACACTGGTGGTGTCACATTTTATGCCCATTGGGCTGACCAACCTCTTGGGCTGCAGGTGCCACATCATCTCTCAGTTCAACCAAGGCATTTACGACTGTGTCATAGCAACGGATGCTGAGGTCCTTGGGGCTCCAGCCAAGGCCAAGCAGCGGGGCCGAAAGGCCAAAGGAGACAAGTGAGTCCACCTTTCTCGTCTTTTCTTAGTTCTTGCCAGAAAGTCCTGTTTCTCAGTTTGTTTGAAAGCCATCCAGAGTGCACTGAGCAAGGTGTCTTGGTCCAGGTGGCAGGTGGTGTAACAGGAAGAGCCCTATGGCCCTCACTTAGCTGCCTGACTGTGGGCACCTGACCAGTGTGAAGGCTGCTCACTGATGTATTTTTTTAATGGCCCAATAAAGAGATAGGCAAGATAAAAGAAGCCTTTACAAACTCCAAAGAGATGGAGAGGATCGAGGGACGATGGGGCAGATCCTCTGACTGGATACAAAGAAAGCTGAGGCTTTTATGGACTTTTGCTAGGGGTGGAATTTGAGGGGAATGTTTAGAAATACCCAAGGAGCTGATTTGGGGTCTTCCCTGTGGTGGTGGGAAAGGTGAAAGAAAATTATGCTCTGGGCTGGGTTGGAGAAGGGGGAAGGTGGTCTCTGGGAAGGTGAGCTGTTGTTTTCAGGGCTTCAGCCATATTAGATGGCCACCATGATAATCAGTGATGCAGATAATCAGCGATGCATACTACGGCCAGAGCCTGTCACTTAGCGTGTGTGCCTGCTGCCTGCCCAAGCCAGTCCACTTGCCACGGGTGATGGCTGGAAACATGTTTCTGAGGAAAAGGGAAGCTTTCTGCTCTAGCTGAAGGGATCAGTGGTCTAGAGATTGTCCCAAGGTCACCGCAGTTGAGGTCAGCACAAAGTTCTGGCCCTGTGTCAGAGCTCAAAGCCAACCATCCTATGCCGGCTCCTGGAATAGTTTCTTAAGTGTTTTACAGTCCTGGGGATTAAACCCAGAACCCAGGTACTTGCTATGCAGCCACCCTAGCTTCTGGAACAATTTTGAGGGTTTGAGTTTGATTGGGTTTGTATTTTTGAGACATAATTGCACTGTACAGTCCATGCTGGCCTTGAACTCAAGCAATCCCTTTGTCTCAAGTACTGTGATTATAAGTGACAGAGGGGAAAGAAACTCCCAACCTGAAATATTCCTGGGTTGAATTCATTTTTGTTAGTCCTTCAGCGCAGCAGAGAGGCAGAAGAAAAAGAAAGGCCTTTATTGAGAACACAGGAAGATGGGGGGGGGGTCCCTCTAACCTGTGACAAAAGGAGCTGGGATTGTATGAACTTGTATGGGCAGCTTTTAGGGGGGTACAGAGGGGCATTAAGTAACTCATGGGGTTTTTTTCTCTTCACATGGGAATGATAGGAAGTTGTAGGGTGTGAGCCGTGGGGTGCCGTGCCAGCCCTGCTCCCTGGGCGTGCTGAGACAGCAACTGAGACTGGGCTTGGTGGCATGCACCTGTCATCCCAGTGCTTAGGAGGCTGAAAACAGGAGGATCACTACGAGTCTGATCTGTGTAGTGAAACCCTGTAGACCCAGTACTAATAGAAAAACAAAGAAACAAAAAAGGAAGTTGCATTCAGTGCTGAGGGGAGAGGACAGGGAAGTCGTCATTGGGAAGATAAGCTGTTTTTGGGCTTCAGCCATGTTAGACCCACCATAATGGTTCAGCAGTTCATACTTGGGCTGGACCTTGTCCCTGTTCTCTAAAACCAAAGAATTTTAGAAATAACAGAGTTTAAGAGCAGAATATATTCACTGAGGGAAAAAATGCTTTTCTCCAGGAGAGGGACAGAAAGAGACTGGGTTGCCAAAACCCTGCTTTTTTAGTTTTGTAGAGTAAAATCTCAAGGTGAGGCAGGTCTTAGGTGGGAAACTTGGGAACTTGCAAGATGGCCATGAGGCCGGACTAAACTACGGTCCATCCGTAAGATTACAAGTTTAATGGCTCAGGTAAAATTGATTAAATCAGGACCAAATGGGGAAAGAGTCATGTAGCAAGCAGACACACGTACTGAACAGAGGCTGTTCCTGTAGAGGGTTGGGTCAGTGGCTCTTCCTGGTTTTTTCAAGATGATTGATACCTGTTTAGACTCTCAACTAATGTCCATCCCTAGGGATGTGTATGGCTGCACTTGTTAATCTTTTGACTTGAGGCCTGGCCCACAGGGGCAGTGCCTGTCTCCCAGTTGCAAGGTGCCTGTCTTCCATACTGGCTCCTTGAGGGCCCAGCCCTGTCTGACTGCTGTATAATGTTTCTATCTCAGCTGCCTACAATAAAGATATGCACCACCATACCTTGCATTTTTCGGGGGTTTTTTGGTTTTGTTTTTCATGCAGAAGTCTCTTCAATAACCTGGGGGTGTAATTTATAATCCTCTTGCTTCGGCCTCCCAGAGCCAGGGACCACAGGTGTGCATCACCATGTGCATTCCTAGAGCAGTTTAGGATAGAGTGGTGTGGTGTGTATATATAGCAGAGTCTTGTGGCTTTCAGTTTTGTTTAGAAGATATTTTGCTGGCTAAGCTTAAGAACCCATCCTAGAAAAGAGCTGAGCTGACCTAGATTCTCTCTGCAGAGCCTCCGACCCTGAGGCAGGTGTGGCCCGGGGCATAGACTTCCACCATGTGTCTGCTGTGCTCAACTTTGACCTGCCCCCCACCCCTGAAGCCTATGTCCACCGGGCTGGGAGGTAGGAGGGAGGCTGGCGGGAGTGGGGAGGGCAGAGGGCTTGGCGGAGCCCATGGGCAGGGATGCAGACTGGGTTGTCTCCAATTGTCTCGCAGGACAGCGCGTGCCAACAACCCCGGCATAGTAATGACCTTCGTGCTGCCCAAGGAGCAGTCGCAGCTAGGCAAGATCGAGGAGCTTCTCAGTGATGGTGAGCACCCTGGCTCCTGGGGACCTGGGCCGGATCAGGCCAGGCTTCCCCATGGCAGCCCTTGGTAGACAGGCACTATCCCCCTGCACTGGGAGCGAGCAGGTGAATTGTGCACAGCCTTGAGCGTGGCCTGCCTGTGAGCAGCATGTGACTGCTCAGTGTTTCGGAGTGCGCGTCTCACCCTCCTGCTCCTCTCTCCACAGAGGGTGAGGCTCCTGCCTTGCTTCCCTACCAGTTTCACATGGAGGAGATCGAGGGCTTCCGCTATCGCTGCAAGGTGAGGTGGACACTATAGGGGCAGCTGTGTCCACGTGCCATTCCGGGCTGACCCCTGGTTTCTGCCCCGCAGGATGCCATGCGCTCAGTGACAAAGCAGGCCATCAGGGAGGCACGGCTGAAGGAGATCAAGGAGGAGCTCCTGCATTCGGAGAAGCTCAAGGTGAGGTGCACTCTGCATCCAGCCTGTGGGGTTGGCATCTAGAAGTTGGCACAGCCTGGTGCTGCCCTGCCCAGGTTTTACAGCATGGGAGGTGGGCGTGCTTGGGGGTTTGGGAGCTGCTTCTGGGTGACATCATGTGAAAGCCACAGAAGGGTTGTTGAGGGCACAGGGGAGAGAGTTTGAACCAGTGTAGGAGTCATAAGGCCACCTGTGGGTGGGAACAGTGACAGGAACAGAAGTGGTAGGAAGACTACAGTGCCACCTCATGTCTTTAAGTTTTAAAGCACATGGGTCTGATGCCTTTTCAAAGATTCAGGCCCACTGGGTGCATTGTAGTCCCAGCTACTCCAGAGGCTGAGGCAGGAGGGGCGATTGATCCCAAGAATGTGAGGAGCTTGGGCAGCACAATGAGCCCCCATCTTAAAGAAATGGGTCTGGGGTGTGGCTTAGTGCAAAGCACTTACCTAGTGCCTGCAAGGCCCTGCCTGAATTGATGAGAACCCCTTTTGCTCCAGAAATAAAGTTGCAAACCAAAATTTAATGTACAAAGTTACAAAGCTGCTGAACTGCTGAGCTCTCTGCCTTCCCAGACATACTTTGAGGATAACCCCCGGGACCTGCAGCTGCTGCGGCACGACCTGCCCCTGCACCCTGCAGTGGTGAAGCCACACCTGGGTCACGTCCCTGACTACCTGGGTGAGTAGTGAGGGAGGGTTCAGGTGGTGGGAAAGCTGACGTAACCAGAAAGGGAGTCCTCAGAGAGACAGCATGGGGATGCCAGGGCGAGTAGCTGGGAGGGGAGACTGGAGCCCTGGCCTTAGCCCCCTGCCAGGAGCAGGGTCTCTCACCAAGCCTCTGTGCCTGGCCTTTGGGTCAGGGCCCACATCAGAGCCCTGGATGTCATATAAAACCAGTGAATTTGTCACAGGGCCACATGTGAAGGTTGCCCTGAGCCTGTCCTTTCCTGCACCTCCCTACCCTCCCTCGGAGCTGAGTGCTCTACCCCAGGAGCTAGTGGTTTTCTGTCCCTGTGTTTGTGTAAGCATGAGTCTTTGTACTATTTGTCGCACAATTAAGAGTGCAGTACTGGGAATTCTGTTCAGAGGGTAGGGAGTCCCTCTGGGGACAGGTCTCCCGGGGTTGGGGTGACAGGAAACCCAAAGTGGCTACTTGACTGCTGAAACCTGGTGTCTTCCAGTCCCTCTGGCACTTCGTGGCCTTGTGCACACCCACAGGAAGCGGAAGAAGCTGTCCTCTGGCAAGAAGGCTAAGGTACACACTGGGGCTGCAGGGCCTCCCTGCCTTGGGCCTTGCTGTCACCAGGACATCCATATGTGCCTGGGCAGGGGAGGTCTGGGATTTGTGCTGTGCTGTCCCCTACCGTTGCCCACAGTAGCTGTTGCATCTTGGACCCCAGGCTGCTCACTGCCATCTCAGCAGGGACAGTTGCCTGCTGGGCCCTCTAACCCAGACCTCACTCTGCTCCTCAGAAGGCGAAGACCCAGAATCCGCTGCGCAGCTTCAAGCACAGAGGGAAGAAACCCAAACCCACAGCCTCACCGTCCTGAGGGCCATGGCATGGGAAGGGAGCTCCATGCCCTGCACACCACATGCCCAGCACTCTGCTGGGCCACAGACTCTGGGGACTGGGCTGGCACTGCCATGTTACTGTCTAATTCCAAGTTTCCAGCTGGGCATGGTGAGATGTGCCTGTGGTCCCAGCTGCTCCAGAGGCTGGTGGAGGGTTGTGAGCTGGACGTTGGCCTGAGTGATGTAGAGACCCTGTCACAAAAAGAAAAAGGGCTGGAAGCGTATGCAGGTGTGGAGGCCCAGGGTTCCACCCCAGTATTGTAATAAACCAGCAGAATAAACCGCTTTTCACTGACTGGTGTGAGAAGCTGCTGCCCCGCTTCCGCTGTTTGCAGTACTGCCTGTGGTCAGCAGAGGCTGCCCAGCTGTTCCAGCCCCACCCAGCGCCCTGTCTGTGGCCCTTCCCTGGAACTGCATTCTGGGAGATGTCCTTGCTGACCTAGAGCTGCCTGCTCCCCAACATCAGGGCCGCTGTCCCTCCTTCCAGGTTGGCAGCTTACATCTGTCAGGTGCAGGAGACATGATGTGACACGTAGGTACCGGTTGAGTACCCTGCCTCTTCCCAACCTAAAACCAGGCCTCTTGGCCCCCAGGGTGGACACCGCCTGTTCTGTACCTGAGCTGCTCCCTGGTGTACCCTGCGTGTCACTCATCAGACGTCACAAGTGGGCCAGAGCACGTACAGGCAAGGAGCAGAGGCAGAAGGTGGGCACAGGCGCATGCAGGCCCAGAGGTTGGCTTGCTATGGGGGACACGAGGGGGCTCCCTTTCTCCGCTCCTCTTCTGCTAACCCCAGTATCAGGAAGTCAGGGTGTGACACAGTGGGCCAGAGATGGTGTGAAGGCGGTGTCAGGGGTACCTGAGCTGGGCAGTGTCAGAAGCTGGAGACAGTCGCCCTGAGAGCACCAGAAGGGTCATGTGTGCTGTAGGCAGTGGCAGGGCACTGCAGGTACGCTGGCTTGTGAGGGTCTTCTGGACAGTGAGTGTGCTGGCTGCACTCAAGAGGACAGCAGCCTGTCCTGGGGCTTGCTTCTGCCCTTGTCACCTGTGGAGGGCCTGCATTGAGAGCCGCCCCAGTGGATATGTTGATCTCTGCAGTTCGGGGAGGATGGAGTGGGTGAGCATGGCGCTGGTGCCTGTGTCCCGTGCAGTGTGTCTTGAACCAGCAGGGGAGGCTGGTGGTTAAAGCAGCTCCAGGGGCTCTCCTGAGTTCTGGATTCTGGGCTGGGGGCTGAGGTTCAGGAGGTCCCTGGGAGCAGCAAGGCTAGGCAGCAGCATGGTGGCAGGTGGCTGAGCTGCCTCCTGATGAGGAACTGGGTCTGCTATTTGGGGACCTCTGCTATCCCTTCTGGGCTCCTGTAGCCCTTTATTGGTTGGGTCTGTGCTGGCCAGACCAGAGAGAGTAGAGGGTCCCTTCTACTTTGACCATGAAGGGGATGTGGAGCTACTGTGACATCCACACGGCACTGTGTCCCCTGTGAAGGACAGTGGCCAGGTGATGGAGCTCCTTCCTGCACTCCGCCTCCAAATGGGGACTTTGCATTGACCTTGTGTCCCCACCAGGATGGGACAAGGTGTGCATATGGCCAGGAGGACAGAGGCTCAGACAGTGGCCAGACAGAAAGGCTGAGCGCTGTGACTTCACCTGCAGACCAGCTCAGGGCCCACATGGCTGGGTTGTCTGTCTGGGTCCCCAGTCACCTCCTGAGGCAGGGACCACACTTGATGCTGCCAGCCTGGTGCCTGCTGGTTGCAGGCACTGGGGTTGCCCTGAGGCCTGGCACAGGGGTAGGCCATGGGTGCCCATGTCACTGTGGGCAACACACTGTGGGGACCTTGTCCAGGAGGAGGGAAATTTTAAGCCAGACCTGGTGGTACACACCTGTAATTCTACCCTTTGGGAGGCTGAGGCAGGAGGTGGTAAATTCAAGCTCAGCCTGAGTAACTTAGTGAATTCCTGACACAAGAATATAAAATAAGGAAGGGGACTGGGGATGCAGCTCAATGTGGAGACCCTGTGTTCAGTCCCCAGTGCCACTGAAAGAAAAGTTTCAGGGGCCAGGGAGATGGCTTAGTAGAACAAGTGCTTCCCTGTTAAGCGCAAGGGCCTGAATTCAATCCTCAGTTCCACCAAGAAAAAAAAAAGTTTCTGCTGAGACAGGAGGAGGGTAAGGGAACCAGGGACCTGGGGGCGGGGGGCTTGGTCGTTGCCAGTGTATGCTAGAGGGGCTAAAAAATGCTGGGAGTAGAACACATTAGAAAACAAAAACAAAAGGACACGGAAGTAGGGGTGGGGAGCCTCCAGCAGATATGAGGGCAGGGTGTGCCCAAAACCTCTGGACTCGCAGGAGGTTGCCGTGTTCCACCCCAGCTAAATCTGTCCCCATCTGCCAAGGATTAATGACTCAGCTTTTGACTCCCTGCTCAGTAGACTTTGACCTTTGGGGTTGGTACCCCCAGGGTGGGGGAGGCATCCCTTGAAAGTCATCCTCTAGAAAAGAATTCCTATGTGACAGCCACCTTGCAGCAGGGGCTGTAAGTGGGTGTTTAGTTTTTTCACTGTTCATTTTCCAGACAGGATCTCACTGTGTATCCTAGGCAGGCTCCAGCTCAGTAGTGCCCCTGCTCAGCCTCCAGAGTGCTGGGATTACAAAGGTGCCCCACCATACCCAGCCACTTCGGGGTTTTTGTGAGTGGGGTGACTTCCCTTCTAAAGGCTGGTGTGATGTGTGTGATGCACTCAGGTGGCCCTGGGTACATGGCACCCCCACTGGGGCCCAACTTAGGGCTGACACTTCTAACCCCCATCCTGATTGAGTTCACAGAGCAGCCGTCCTCCTAAATTCCTTTGTGTACACTGGATCACACAGAGGGCTTTTTATATTTTCCTGTACTGGTGAGTGATCCCAAGAGCTTTGGGATGGATCTTGAGTGACATCCTCAGGCCTTTTAAATTTTTGCCACAGGGACTCACTAAGTTACTCAGGCTGGTCTTTTTTTTTTTTTTTTTTCTCAGGCTGGTCTTGACTGGTCAAGCTCCTGGCTCAGCCTCCTAGAGTGCTGAGGATGTGGCTCTGCATTGTGTTCTTTGGTTTAATCTCTACTTCTGTAGACAAACAGCTAGGGTTAAGATTCTGAATTTCTCCTTTGTTTGTTGAAACAGGGTCTCACTGGTCTCGAGCTTATAGTGTAGCCCGAGTTGGCCTCTTGGCAGTCCCCCTGCCTCTGCCTCTAGAGTGGTAGGATTATAGGCATGTGCCACTATGCCAGGCAAATTCAGTATTTCTTTTTCTTTTTTTTTTTTGTGGTCAACTCAGCCCCCCCGGGGGCGGAGCTGGCACAGATGTGGTGCCAAGGACAGAGCCATGGTCACTACCCACTTGCCTAAGCAGGTGTTTTAGATTGCTGAGCTATCTTGCCAGCCCAAATTCAGCATTTCTTACAGGTATTTTTCCTGCTGGTCCCCAGACCACAATTCGAGATTTACCATGCCTCTCCAATTTGCAGATTGGCAAACTAAGGCACAGATTAAGTGTCAAACCCAGCACTGTCACTCAGGTAAGTGATGACATGAGGGGCCTCGTCTGGTGGACTCAGCTCTGCCTTAGCCTCCCGAGGGCTGGGGTTACAGGTATGCACTGCCTTGCAGCTTCATTTCTAAAAAATGGAATCCTATTTGGCTAGTCCATGAAGACCATCCCTCCTATCTCGGGGGTTTTCTTCATGACCCTCCTTTCCCCAAGGACAATTTTCAGGTAAAAGGGAAGGAAAGGACTCACCAGGGACGTGTGTATGGGGCTACCCTATCTCCCCCAACCCTCAGGTGTCACCTGTGACTCAGGCTGACTCTACCCATGTCTTGGAATGATACCAATGTGTGCCAATATGGTCTCTGCGCCTGGGAGCCCTGGCTGCAGATCTGTCTCATACTAGCTTTGGTCATGCTGTCTTTTTTTTTTTTTTTTTTTGTCTTTTTGAGACAGGGTCTCGCTATGCAGTTCAGGCTGGCTTTAAGCTCACTTTGTAGCTCAGGCTGGTCTCGAACTCACAACAATCCTCCTGCCTCAGCCTCCCGAGTGCTGGGATTACAGGCATGCGCCACCACGCCCAGCGATTATGCTGTCTTTTGGGGGATCCCTACAGAAGACAAAGTCCTCGACTGGAAGCCACTCTGCCCAGAGCTGTCCGAGTCTCCATGCAGGTCGTGCTGGGGTGGCCTGGCTGTAGTATACCTGGCCTGCCTGAGGGAGGAGGGGGGACCCTACCTTGCCCTGCCGGAGCCACAGCGGGGGGCCTGGCTACTGCCCTGTAGGGTGACCAGGCGTTGTCTCCTCCCAAGGGTCCCAAATGTGGCTGGTGCAACATGCTCTGAGTGAGGCGCTTGTTCATCAGAGGTAGTAGTGGCCCGTATCTGGGGACCTGGCTGGAGCCATGTCTTGGAGTAGGTAGTCTAACACCTTCCTGATGGGAAGAAATGGGCACAGCCACAGGTGGAGCAGTACCTTGGCCTCCAGCAGCTAAATGCACATGTGTGGAGATGCAGCCACATGGTGACGGGGGGCCTGCACAAGCTGGCTGCCGGGGGGAGCGGCAGCCGATGGGCAGTAGAGGCCCAGGGTGTCCTGAGAGAGCTATGGCCTGGTTGCAGAAGAGCAGGGGCATAGGGCTACCAGCTGGCTGGGCAAGGCCTGTCGGTCCCAATGGCATGTGGCACTGTGAGGTTTCTGTTGTCACCCACACACAAAACAAAAATGAACTGTGTGGCACACCCATTTGATTAATAAGAACTTAAAAAATGTGTACAGGCTGGCGTGGTACTGCATGTATAAGGATCCTGTTGGGAGCGGCATCCAAATGAAGCTGCTCATTGCTGTCCTGCAGTCTCTTCCCTGACATATCAAGGCTAACAGCCTTGCTAACGGCCTTGGGCCATATCGGCCCGTCCTGGGAAACAGGAGGGCCTGGTGGAATGGAGGGCTGCCTGGCAACAGAGCAGGATTGGCTGCAGAATTGGCTAAAGAATGATACGTGACTGCTAGCAATTGGCTTAATTATGATATATAAGCTACTGTACTTCCGCAATAAATCGAGATCTCCCCTTCTAAAAAAGAGGGCAAAGTGTGTCTGAGTTTTCCTTCCTGCGCTGGACAGGATCCCAGCACTCAGGAGGCTGAGGCAGGAGGATCACTGCAAGTCCCAGGCAGGCCTGGGTTCAAGGCCATCCTGAACTGCACAGTAAGAAGATCCTGTTTCAAAATGACAAAAAAAATGAAAATAAATTGCATACAATCACAAAAAGAAGCAGTGACTTCAAACTCTGTGGACAGAGATGATTAGTAGAGCGAAACTTTACAGAGTGTTTGAGCACTAGCTAACAAAGCTGGATGTGTGGAATCGCACCTTGGCTGCGTCTAGGCCTCCTTCAGATCCGTGGACCACAGGCTCCAGCCCTTGGCCCTTGGGGAGCCTCACTCCACGGCTCCGACGTCACGCACCTCCTGTGTGCTGACGACACCGTAGCGGCCACCCGTGGATGGTTGTGGAGCCTGTGATCCAGCACCCAGGAGGCTGAGTCCAGTGGAATCTACACTAACGTACAAATCACCATTTCTGTGGACAGTTCAGTGGCTAAGGCGCAGGCACAAGGCTGTGCATCCAGCTCCAGAACTTCTTCCCCGTCTGAGAGAAACTCGATCCTCTGTAAATGCCAGCTTCTGGGCCCACCTCCTGGGACTGCCTGCCTGTTGCTTGCCTGTAGCATAATGTTTTCAGTGTTCACCCAAAGTCATAGGACATGTCTGGACTTCAGCCTCTTGTGGCTGAATAGTATTCTGCAGCAAGCACAGGGCACATTTTGAGATTTTGATTTATCTTTTTCTTTTGGGTATGGGGATTGAACTCAGGACTTTGTGCTTGCCAGGCAGGTGCTTATGCTGCTGAGCTATCTCCCCAGCCCAATGACTTGCATTTTGCTAATGCCTAAGGATAATGGTTATTGTCTCATGTGTTTTGTCCACTACTATGCATATCTTTTTTTTTTTTTTTTTTTTTTTTTTTTTGAGGTAGCACCTTGCTGTGTAGCTCAGCCTGGTCTGAACTAGCTATGTAGTCCAGGCTGCCCTTGAACTCATGGCAATCCTCCTGCCCCAGGCTCCTGAGTGCTGGGGTGATAGGCATGTGCTGTCATGCTTAACTTTCCCCAAATTTGAACTGGTTTGCATTTTTATTAATAACTTGCAGGCATTCCTGTATCTTCTAGATATTATTATCAGTTTCTTTTTTTTGCAGAACTGGGGATTGAACTCAGGCCCTTGCACTTGCCAGGGAAACACTATTTTACTGAGCTATCTCCCCAGCCCCCAGCCCCCATTATGAATTTCTTATTTTATATATATATATATTTTAGGCCCTTGCACTTGCCAGGGAAGCTCTTATTCCACTGAGCCATCACCCCACCCCTTCTTATGAGATATATTATTTGCAGATCTTTTCTCTAATTCTGTGGTTATCTTTTTACTCTTTTTTTTTTTTTTTTTTTGTCTTTTTGAGACAGGGTCTCACTATGCAGTTCAGGCTGGCCTCGAGCTCACTTTGTAGATCAGGCTGGTCTTGAACTCACAACAATCCTCCCGCCTCAGCCTCCCGAGTGCTGGGATTACAGGCATGCGCCACCACGCCCGGCTCTTTTTACTCTCTTAATGGTGTCTTTTGATGCACAAAAGATGCTGATTTTGATGAAAATTTGTCTACCTTTTTCTTTCAATTTCTTGCTTGTGCTTTTGCTTCACAAAAGACAAAAGCCAAGCCCAAGGGTTGGGGGGCACATGCCTATAATTACAGCACTCATGAGGCTGAAGCACAAAGGTTGCAAGTGTGAGCCCTGTCTACACAAATTAGCAAGGCCCTGCCTCAAAAATAAGCAAGGCCAGCTATGGTGGTCCAGGCCTGTAATCCCAGCACTTGGGAGGCTGAGGCAGGAGAATTTGCCTTGAGTTCAAAGCCAGCCTGGGCCTACATAGTGAGATCAACGTTCAAGGCCAGGCTGAGCTACATATCAAGTCACTCTAAAAGTCAGGGATATGGCTCAGTGGCACAGCCAGTGCCTGGCAAGCAGAAGGTCCTGAGTTCGATTCCTGGTACAAAAACAATAGCTCAATGAGAAGGCCCTGAGTTCAGACTCTAGTACTGTAAAAACAAACAAAATATGACAAAGAAGCCAAGAATCTTTACCAAATATATTGTCATAAGCTTTTCTTCTGTGTGTTCTTCCACATTCTTTGCAACTTTAGCTCCTTTTAAATTTTTTAAAATTTATTTATTTGTATTTTAACTTGAAGAGTGAAAAATAGAAGCAAAAACAAAGAGAACAAATGACATAAACAGGTAACATACAGCAATACATATGTTACAGATTTTCACAACATGGATAGGTAAATATATACATATATATATATATATGTATATATACTATCCAACGCAGATCAGCAGTCCACAATAGAAGTGGGTTATTGGGAGCCGGGGAGATGGCTCAGTGGAATAAGTACTTCCCTGGCAAGTGCAAGGGCCTAAGTTCAATCCCTGGTTCTGCCAAAAATAAATAAATAAATAAATAGAAGTGGGTTATCCACAGAATTTGTTGACTTGAGCCATTCACAGCTCATTATATTAATATAACTTTATTTATTTATTTTTTATTTTTTTATTTTTTTGTCTTTTTGAGACAGGGTCTCACTATGCAGTTCAGGCTGGCCTTAAACTCACTTTGTAGCTCAGGCTGGTTTCGAACTCACAACAATCCTCCTGCCTCAGCCTCCCGAGTGCTGGCATTACAGGCATGTGCCACCATGCCCGGCTTATAACTTTACTTTATATGCCTCCATTTTTATACTTTTCTGCTGGATGGTTAAAATGAGTTAAAGCAAGACCTTTATAACAAAAAATGTAACTTTTGTATCAGATGAGGTCAGTCAGGTACACTTATAGTTTATCCTGTAACCCTGTACTGCTCTTTGTAGATCCCTTGTCAGTGTCAGCCTTGTGGATGAGTCACGGCCATTGCTTGACCAATTTGCTCCCTGTGGAAGCCTGAGAGAAAGTTTTCTCTCCATGTGACTCTCCTTAGGCACACTATACATCATTGATTGCATTCCTCTGTGGCCTTATAATCTCCTTGATCAGAAAATTTGGGGTACTACTGAGTTATGTGATATTACAGTACAAATTCTCCTATGTCCTGAGTCTTCACTGACCTTGAAAGCCTAGGGCCAAAATGTTGGCTGACCTTGTACCCTTTCTTTTTCTCCAATTTTTAATCTGAAAACATAGGTTGTTAACGCTCCAGAAGAGAAGTTTATTATTACCCTGCAACATATGCAGTTCAGTTTACCCACACTATTAGTCTAAATATCAGACATCATGGGCATAACATGGAACATGTATTTTCCATCAAATATTGAGATACTAAACTCTAAGTCCATACAGAATATAAAGAAGAAAAATAAAAAAAAGGAATGAACACTTACATATATTTACATAGATATTTAGAAATCCATCCATATACAGCATAGTTTTAGCTCTTTAATTTTTTATTTTTAAGACAGAGTCTACAGGGTCTCACTGCATAGATGGGACTCGTGATCCTCCTGTTTACAGCCTCCCAAGTGCTGGGATTACAGGCGCGTGCCACCAAGCACAGTCTCAGTCACCGTCTCAGCATGCCCTGGGGGAGGGGCTGGCATGGCAGGCCTGGGGATCAAACTCCTGGCCTCTGAATCTACCTAAAGAGGTGCTTTAATCCACTGAGGTATTTGGTTAGCCCTGCAGCTTTAGCTCTTGCATATGTATTGTATTATGTTTGAGTTAATTTTTGGTATAATGTAATGGTGCAACTTCATCTTCTTTGTGTGTGTGTATCCAGTTTTCCTAACAATACTACTGAGAAGGCTGTCCTAGGGCTGTCAGTCTTTATCCTAGTGTCATGATATTTTTTTTTTTTTTCTATGTTCCCAAGAGGCTGCACTGCTCCTTTGACAGGTCAAGGCTGCCACAGCTCCCTGGAATAGTTCTCTAGCAGACGGAAAAAGCACCTGCCTGGAGGCTGCAGCCAAGTGCAGAGTGAGTCTGCAATGTCATGATATTTTGATCCCATAGCTTCTCAGTGAGGTAACTGTGGTGTGTGTGTGTGTGTGTGTGTGCGCGCGCGCACATGTGTGTAGCACTGGGGATCAAACCTATGGATGCTCTACTATTGAGGTACATCCCTGATCTTTTTTATTTATTTTTTTACCTTTTGAATCAGGAGCTGTCTCAGTTACTTTCTCATTGCTAAGACAAAACATCCAATGCTCACACACTGAAGGAGAGGTTCATTTTGCTTCATGGGTTGTAGAGATCTCAGTTCATAGGTCACTCCCAGGCAGGGTGGCCTAGCAGAGGGGCATCACAGAGGAGTAACAATCCATGGCAGGGCAGGCAGGGGCAGGAAGCAGGAAACCTTCCTTTCCCTTTTTATCCCATTCAGGCTACAAACTGATTGGTTAGTGCTACCCATACCCAAGATGGGCCTTCCCATCATCTACACTCAGATCTATGCTAAAGTCATCAGTGGGCTAGTCCAATTATCATACAACCATAACCCAACCACCTCCCCAAAGCCCACCTATAAGCACATGAGGTGTTGGGGTCTCATTGAGTTGCCTAGGGGTGGCCTTAAACTTGGGATCCTCCTGGCTTAGCCTCCCTATGTACTGGGGCTGCAGGCATGTACCGCCGTATAGCTTGTAGTTATGTTTTGACTTCAGGAAATAGGGCCCTTCCAACTTTTTTTTTTAAGATAAGGTCTTTGGCCTCAAACTCAGAGCAATCCTCCTTCCTCAGTCTCCTAGGTGCTGGGATGGTGTATTTCATTACTGCAGTGAAATCCCTGAGATTGGGTAGCTTGATGGCAGAGAAAGATAAAGGGCCGGCGGTATAGCTCAGCGCATTAAGCGCTTGCTTAGGTAAGTGCAGCGGCCAGGGTTCGATCCTTGCTTCTGCTTGCCGTGCCGGCCCCCCCTTTGGGGGGGTACGCTGAGCCAGCGATTGGAGTCCGGGTGTGGTGGTGAGCCCCGGTGTGCACAAAAAAAGGAAGACAAGAGATTTCTTTATCTCCTTGTTTTGCAGGATGAAATTGGGTGTCATGGTAGGCCACATGGTGGGAGCGTGGGGTGGGGAGAGGAAGCCAGAGATTTGGGTCCAAGCTTTACAACAAGTTGCTCTTGGGAGAGCTCAGAGGTCCCACAGTACCCACCTTAATCCCTCCTCAGGGCCACTCCTTTGCGGGTCCAAGGTCCTCCCTCCTATGGGCCCTTCTTCTCAAGGGTTCTTCCCATCTCTTACACCTCCATTCTGAACCAGGTCTTCCCACACAAGAACCTTGGGGCTACCCACAGATCTCACCCAATGCAGAACAGGTGAGTCAAGGAAATGTTCTTTCCTCTTTAGTATTTTAGAACCTTTGGAAAGGGTTAATATGAATTCTTCTATGCCAGGTGTGTTAGTGCATACCTATATTCCCAGCACTCAGGAGGCTGAGGCAGAAGGATCACCATGAGCTCAAAGTCAGCCTGCACCACATAGCAAGATCCTGTTTCAAAAAGCAAGCAAGCAAGCAAACAAACAAACAGAAAAACCCAGAACAACATTGATTCTTCTGTAAATATTT
The DNA here is from genome assembly GCA_004027165.1 of Ctenomys sociabilis. Taxonomy (NCBI): domain Eukaryota; kingdom Metazoa; phylum Chordata; class Mammalia; order Rodentia; family Ctenomyidae; genus Ctenomys; species Ctenomys sociabilis. Next base: position 24,603 of record PVKA01024854.1, read on the forward strand.
AGTAGAATTGATCAATGGAGCTTTCTGATGCATGGCTTTTATTTTTTGAAGAGATTTTAAATGACTTCTTTTATGTCTTATGGTTATGGGTCTGCTTGTTGTTCCTTCACAAGTTAGTTTTACTGCTGCAGCATTTAGCAATTTGTGTGTTATGATGGTGCCTTGTGAGCAGGCTACACGGGCAAGTGCTCCTTTAAGGAGAGCCGTGCTGCTGGCCATGAGCGATGGGGGCCAGCGGCTCAGCATCATTCGGAGCTGTGAGAAGTTCAGGCCAGAATCCAGGGTTTGGAGAGTCTCTGTGGTGTTCTGGAACAAGATAGTATGACTGCATTCGAATAAGTGTAGACTTCTGTGTATTCTTTTTGACTTTTTTGTACCGGGAATTGAACTTAGAACCTTGTGCTTTCCAGGCAGGTGCTTGTCCCATTCAGCTATCTCCTTGGCCCCAGGGTAGACTTTTGTATCTGCATAAGGAGATTGTTGTACCTGGGCAAATGGAGATGGCTGTGCATGACAGAGTAGAAGATCCTCTGAAAATAAGCCCTACTGTATCTTCGGGAGCCAAAATTTCAGGGTGACACAGTGGAACAAGCATGCATGACAACTGGGAAAGGTGGCCTTACCCCCTCTGGGCTGGAGCCACTCACCATAGGGTGGGTGAGGTGAGTGACAAGGCCATAACTCCTGGGCCCCATGGTGGCTTTCTTTTCTAAAATTGTTATGGAGTGTTTGATTGGCTGATAGCAACCTGAAGCTCCTGCAAAGTCGCCCTGACACTTTGGCTTCATTTTCACTGTTTCTGGCCCTGAAAAGACTTGGAGGCTTCCTAGTTCACCATTTTTCTGATGTCACTCCCACCTAGCATATTATGCAACTTTACTTTTTCCTTTTGTTTGGTACCTCAGAATCACAAGATGGTTGCTATAGCTCCAGATGTCTCATCTATGTCTAGGCCAGTGAGAAGGCAGAAGGGCTAGAGTACTGTGCTTGCTATGTACATCCCCTTTAGTGAGGCAATAGAAAATCAGATCTTATCACTGCTAGCTGCACAGGAGGCTTGAAGAACAACCCCTATCCCGAACCCTAGGTATAATCGTTCACCAAATAGGTCAGGTTCTGACAGCAAAGAGGATGGAGATGTTGCTAGCTGGCTGGTTGCCTCAAAGAGCCAGAAGTTAGGGCTGGAGTTATTGGACATGCACCCAGGTCAGTGCCTGATTCGGTAATGCTGTCTCTTCTGCCTTAGCCCTGGACCACTCAAACTTTCAGAATACTGCTGGGGTTGAGGGAAATAAGCCAATGAGCTCTTGTGACCTGAGGCCTGTTGATGGGGTCTTTCTGGACAGACTCTGGCAGGTGTCTACCCCAGACTGGCCATAGAGGCTGTGACTCTTGTCCTCTGTGGGCCTGCCGAGTGGCCACTTTCAGGTATGTTCAGTCTTATTCCAGGTAGAAAAGATTAGCGACGAGATAGCAAGCCGAGCATACTGGCACATGCTTGCAATCCCGGGACTTGGGAGGCTGAGGCAGGGGGATCACTATGAACTCAAGGCCAGCCTGGGTGACATAGCTTAGCCTGAAATATATAGTGAGACCCTGTTTCAAAACAACAACAGGGCCAGGGAGATAGCTCAGCAGCATAAGCACCTGCCTGGCAAGTGCAAGGTCCTGAATTCAATCCCAGGTACCAAAAGCCAAACAACAACAACAACAACAACAGATAGCAAGCCTGTGCACTGGTGCATGCCTCCGGCAGGGAGATCACACAAGTTCCAGCTCAACCTGGGCCATGTAATAAAAACCTGTCTCAAAATAAAATCGTGAAAAGGGCTGGGGTGCACCTCTGTGGCACAGTGCTTACCTACTACATTTCTCCAAAAATAAAATTAACTTTTACTCCAAAAGATGCGTAGAACTTTTCCCAGAGGATCTCCCATTTTGTCACGTGTCTCCATCTACCCATATACAAAACTCTACGTTTATTCAAATACAGTCATCTTTAAGAACATCATCGGAGCTGGGTGTGGTGGTACAGGCCTGTAATCCCAGCACTGGAGAGGCTGAGGCAGGAGTGTTGTGAGTTTGAGACCAGCCTGAGCTACAATGAGCTTAAGGCCAACCTGAACTGCATAGTGAGACCCTGTCTCAAAAAGACAAAAAAAAAAAAGGAACATCATCAGAACCCCCCCTAGCCCCCACATCCGGCCTGAATTTCTTGCAGCTCCATTTCCGGTCGAACCGTGGGCCCCCATCTCTTCTGTCCACACACAGCTCTCCTTGAAGGAGCGCTTCTCGTCCACGTGGCCTGCACACAGCTGCCAGTGACTTTGAGTCCTGCAGATTCTTCACCCGAGTCACACGTCTTGCAGGCTTTGCTTCACGGAGTTTCTATGACGTCAAGTGCTAACTGAAGTCCTACGATTCAGAAGTGAAAACAGAAGCGATGACAGTCCAGAGTGAAGGGCCACACAAGGGGGATGAAGACTGGCCGTACTGAGTTAGGAAGATTCACGTTAGGCACAGCAACGTCCGTTCGTCACCAAGCATGCGAGATATCCATGTGCTGTGTCTGTACTCTGACTGGTCATTTGGCACTGAGTCTCAAGTTCATCTGTCTATACAGGTGCTTATCTCTCATGCAAAGGCACCTGCTTGGACATTTATAAATATGTAATTATAGTTCATGTTATCATTTATCTTAAGTATTTTTAAAATGAATTACTCAGCCGGGCGTGGTGGCACAGGCCTGTAATCCCAGCACTTGGGAGGCTGAGGCAGGAGGATTGTTGTGAGTTCGAGACCAGCCTGAGCTACAAAGTGAGCTTAAGGCCAGCCTGAACTGTATAGTGAGACCCTGTCTCAAAAAGACAAAAAAAAAAAAAAAAAAAAAAAAAGAATTACTCAAATGTTAATCTTGCCTATCACTTTATTTTGTTTGTGTGGCAGGCGCAGCCCACCCTGGGGGTGGGGCTGGCGGGGCCTGTGGTGCTGGGGATTGAATCTCGGTCCCTTCGTGCTTGCCTAAGCTTTCCTAAGCAGGCAAGGAAAGACCACTGAGCTATCTTGCTGGACCCAATCGTACGTATTGATGTCAATAATATTTATTTATATTTAAGTATTATTTCATAATCCACTGCATTGTCATACATTTCAACAGATGTACAAAATGCATCCAACTGACTGATTTTTAAAAAAATATATTTGGTACAGGGTTTCGTTGCGCAGCTCTGACCTGTAGTGAGCCTCCTGTTTTCAGCCTCCCCAGTGCTTGGGATCACACCCGGCTTCCGTGGCTGGGGACGGGGCCAGCATGTGGTGAAGGGGATCAAGCCCTGGTCCCTGCGCTTCCTAAGAAGGCTCGTAGTCCACTGAGCTACCTTGCCGGCCTTTTTTGGCATTTTTTGAGACAGGATCTTGCTGTTTAGTTCAGGCTGGCCTTGAACTCACTATATAGCCCTACCTGGGCTTGAACTCAAGGTAATCCTCCTGCCTCAGCCTCCCCATACTGGGAATATGGGTATGCACCATCATGTCCAGCTTGGCTGACAATCTTAAATGGAACTTTTTTTTAAAGTAGAGTTTGTAATATGAGCATCCTTAAAAAAACAAAAACAAAACAAAACAAACAAAAAAACATGCTTGGGTTTCTTTTCTAGTGAAGCCTTTTTTTCGGGAAAATATGATAGTACGAGCAAGGTCACGGATTTAATCCTTAGTATCACCCTCTCCTCCCCAAGTAGAGGCTACTATGGGTGGAAAGCATGTGAATCCTCAGCATCCCTGGATTCAGTCCTCAGCAGTGCCTAGGTGGGGCCCAAATGGGGCGTCATTTTGCAGCTGGTATCCTACAGGGCGAGGGGAGAGTGTGCTGAAGTTAAGAGCCTCTGCGGGGGGGGGGGGGGGTGTCACTGTGTGTATCGGTTGCCTGGGCTGTTATCCACCCTGAACTGATAATCGCCTGATAGCCCTAGATTAGCCCAAGGGGAGAACTGATGAGCTTCGTAAATGTGTGTTCTGACTCATGATGCTTGTCTTTGTAAACTTATTTTAAGGAAGCAAATCCCCAAAGGAAAGTACCCTGTTAGCCACCCAGAAGCCAACCAGAAACTTAAAATAACAGTGAAATACTGGAACCTAGCCCACAGTCTGTGTGAGGAAAGAGAGAGACACTGCTCGGCAGGTCAGAATCCAGGATACGCCTGTGACCCGGGCCCAGAAGGCAGTGGAGAGTATTTATGAGAAGGCCTGGGCATGGTGTTGAACCCAGCACACAGGAGGCTGAGGCAGGAGGATCGAGAGATTGAGCCTATCCTGGACACTTTCATGACTTGGCAAAACCCTGTCTCAAAATAAAAATTAAAAAGGGTTGGGGATGTAGCTCAGTGCCAAGGCCCTGGGTTCAGTTCTCAACACTACTAAAAAAAAAAAGTAAAATAGAGGACTCCCAGGGATATAGCTCAGTGGCACAGCACCTTCCTGGCAAGTGCCAGGTCCTGAATTTGATTCCTGATACAAAACAAACAAACAAACTCAAAACCAGAGGAAAGCAGGATTCAGGAGCACATGTGTCATATGATTGTGCCATGCCACAGGCACAGGCAGCAACACTGCAGGTGAAAGTTCTCATCTGCTACTCTGGGGAAAACATGCCACTCTTGAGCTCCATGTTTGAGGGGAGACCCCAGGGCACTGCAAGTCTGAGCCTGGCTCATTGTAGCACCGGGCTGGGCTGGGCATGACTCTCTGCTGCAGGTGCTTGGGCGAGGGCTTCCCTGGCCTCATACTCCTTGTATGTCAGTGACTTCCAGCCTCAGAGCCATTCTGGCTGTGTATGGCTGGTGCTAATGCTTCTACGAGTCCCTCACAGAGGTGAAGCAAAGTGATCACATCCTTGTTCCTTGACCAAGATCCCTAGGCCAGGAGTTAGTCTTGTACACAACCTGGTTGGCTTCTTTCTGTATCCTGGCTCTTTACCTGCCTACTCACAGCTATTACCTGGGGGTCACCTCCCAAATAAGCCATTTGCACTGGGACCCTCTCAATCTGTTTCTGGAAGAACCAGATGACACTTAGGCCAGAGACAGGCAGACACCTGCCTCACGAGTGCCATCCTGGGGCAAAGGAGGAGTGGGGCCGGGTGGGGGGGTGCTGGGCTGGGTCATCCATGCACATAGGACAGCTTATGGCTTCCCTTCAGCCTTTGGGGTCACCTGCCCTAGGGCCTGGATGGCTACCCCCGGAGCCACTGGGCCTCTCTTTGCAGCTGAATCCAGTTGGTGATCATAAGAGTGACCTTGCAGCATTATCAGTGGCTGAGCCTTGACAGGAGGGCCAAGGTCCTGCCCATCCTGAGATAGTGGGAGCGAAGGGAGAGCCAGGAGATTCCTATCGGTGAAGAGCAGGAGCATGTACTATGTACCTGGGCCTGGGCAGGCACACCACCACCTAGGTTCCGCTGGCTTTGGCAATGGATGGGGGACATGGGAGGAGGAAGTGAGCAGAACAGAGAATCTCTTTCCTCTGCCAGGCCCTGGAATAGGCTGTTGGTCTCCTTCCTGCTTGGAGGGGACTTGCGTCACTGTGTAGCTCCACCCTAATTCTCTCCTTGTTATCTGTCTGATAATGTTAATTAGCAATGGTTGCTAAGGATCACAGTGCAAAGGGTGTATTTGAGCCCACAGCTGGCCCTGGCCCCCAGATGGGGTGGTGGGCCAGGGTGGGCATTTGCATACCAAGGATGCAGGCTGCCAGGACCACACTAAGCCCCCAACATGGAAGCCCAAAGCCCTCAACACCTGGTCTCACCTATGCTTTGGCCCCAGTGCCAACAGCTGAAGGGGTCTCCGGGGTCTGTCCACAGAGGGCTCAACAACTCCCCCCACAGCTCCATTGGCCCCAGATGGTGTGTGGGGACCCCAACCCTGTCACAGCGAGGCTCACCAGAAAGGCCGTGGATGGGGCAGGCGGCAGGGATGACAGGGTGATCATTAACCAGTGGCACTCAGCCCATTGGTTCCAGCCTCACGCGATGGGGCATCGCCAGGAAAAGAGGCGTCCTTAACCCACATCCCCATAGCCACCTCCCAGCTGTCTCCTGCTGTCCCTGCTGATCCCACCTCTACCCTGGGATGGCGGCTGGCCTGTGTGGCTGGCTCCCCTGGGCCTTGCTCCTGTGCTCGGTGAGTCTGTTGCCTATGGGAGTGTGAAGGGGGGTTCCCAGGCCCTGGAGATGAGGGTCTCAGAGAAGGGTCTCCAGGTCGAGAGGCTGAGGGACAGGGTCAGGAGTGGCAGCTGGCCTGAGTTAGGGACAAACTGAGTCAAGGAGTGTGGTGGGAGTCCCAGGTGAGTGTCCCCTGGAGCATCCTGGGGCTGGGAGAAAGTTGTTTGGGTTCAAAGCTGTGTTGGGGAAGGGGATCCCCTGAGGCCCCAACACAAGAGGCCTGGCTGGGGCATGCAGTTAGGACCCCCAGGCCAGGACAGTCAGTCTCCTGGTCGCCTTCCTCCACATCACCCCTTCCCTTGCAGCGTAACCTTCCTACACTGAGGAAAGCACCTCAACCCCAGCACAGGCCTCCCAGAGGCTAGGCCCCTCCCTGCCTGGTGTCCTTCCTTCCCCATACCCTTTCTGTCGCCTGTGCCTGGCCCGGGGGTGACCTTGCTGTATCTGCAGGCCTGGGGGGAGCTGTATACGCCCATCCACCGGGCGGGCTACTGCACCTTCTACGAGGAGTGCGGGAAGAACCCAGAGCTGTCCGGAGGCCTCACGACGCTGTCCAATGTGTCCTGCCTGTCCAACACCCCGGCGCGCCTCGTGACAGGCGAGCACCTGGCCCTCCTGCAGCGCATCTGTCCCCGCCTCTACAGCGGCCCCAGCACCACCTACGCCTGCTGCTCCGCGGAGCAGCTGGTGTCGCTGGAGGTGAGCATGAGCATTACCAAGGCCCTGCTCACCCGCTGCCCGGCCTGTTCCGACAACTTCGTCAGCCTGCACTGCCAGAACACCTGTAGCCCCAACCAGAGCCTCTTCATCAATGTAACCCGCGTGATCCCTCAGGAAACTGGCGGGCCGCCGGCCGTAGTGGCCTACGAGGCCTTCTACCAGCGCAGCTTCGCGGAGAAGGCCTATGAGTCCTGCAGCCAAGTGCGCATCCCTGCGGCTGCCTCCCTGGCTGTTGGCAGCATGTGCGGTGTGTATGGCTCTGCCCTGTGCAATGCTCAGCGCTGGCTCAACTTCCAAGGAGACACTGGGAATGGCCTGGCTCCCCTGGACATCACCTTCCACCTCTGTGATCCCGGCCAGACCCTGAGAGATGGCATGCAGCCGCTGGACGCGATGATCACGCCCTGTAGCGAGGTCCAGGGCAACGGCACAGCAGCCTGCTCCTGTCAGGACTGTGCCGGCTCCTGCCCCGTCATCCCCCCGCCCCCCGCCCTGAGCCCCTTCTCCTACATGGGGCGCTTGCCGGGCTGGGCAGCCCTCATCATCATCTTTTGCTCTGTCTTTGTGCTGCTCATTGCCATCCTTGCCCGACTCCGACTGATTGCTAAGAGGAGGAAGGCCAGAAGCCAGGGGCCCTCTGTGGTCCCCAGCCCTTCAAAGAAACCCAGATGTTCACCACACATGGTCCTTGGCCGCTTCTTTGAGAGTTGGGGAAGAAGGATGGCCTCATGGCCACTGACTGTCCTGGCAGTGTCTCTGTTGGTAGTTTTTGCCTTAGGATTAGGCCTGACATTTGTGAATATTGCCACAGAACCTGTGGACCTGTGGTCATCCCCGAAAAGCCGGGCCCGGCAGGAGAAAGAGTTCTATGATGAGCACTTTGGCCCCTTCTTCCGAACCAACCAGGTTTTCCTGACAGCAGTCAACCGGTCTAGCTACAGCTACGACTCCCTGCTGCTGGGGCCCAAGAACTTCAGCGGGATCCTGAGCCTGGACCTCTTGCTGGAGCTGCTGGACCTGCAGGAGAGGCTGAAGCACCTGCAGGTGTGGTCATCTGAAGCGCAGCGTAACGTCTCCCTGCAGGACTTCTGCTACGCGCCCCTCAAGCCGCACAACACCAGCCTCTCCGACTGCTGTGTGAACAGCTTCCTGCAGTACTTCCAGAACAACCGCACGAGGCTGCTGCTCACTGCCAACCAAACGCTGATGGGCCAGACCGCCCAGGTGGACTGGAGGGACCACTTCCTCTACTGTGCCAAGTGAGTCCTCCCTGGGCCCAGGGAGGAGCAGGAGGGGCAGCAGCCGTGTTCCTCACCCTGGGCTCAGTTTGACTGATTGATTGATTTGATTGCTCTAGGGCTTGAACCAGGGCCCCTGTACTGATCCATCCTCATCTTTTTCAGTACTGGAGATTGAAGCTAGAGCTCCACCCCCATTCATTCATTCATTCATTCATTCATTCATTCATTCATTCACGAGACAAACTCTTGCTAAGCCCCTAAGTTGTTCAGGCTGGGCTCCAGTTTGTGATCCTTTATCTCAGCCTCCCAGACTGCTAGAATTGTAGGGCTGGGCCACCGCGCCCTGCTCCACCTCATATTTGTGTCTGCACTGGTTTTCTTCTCTTGCTTCTGTGTGTTGGTAGCCCACGAATGTTTTGTTGTGAACAGAAACAGTGTCCTCAAGCCAGAGTAGGGCTGGGGCTGGTCTCAGGTCCCAGGCACCTCCCGCATGTCTCAACCCTGCCCTGGTGCTATCGGGCTTCAGGCCCTGGCTCTGTCCATTCTAGAGGCTAGGAGGGTGCTGGACCAAGCAAGGACAGCGGGAAGGCAGGTGCAGGGGAGGCCCTTGCAGGTGGATATAGAGTAGTGGTCTTCAATGTGGACTAATTGTCCTTGCTCCATGTCTCTGAGTCCAGAGTGTCTGGCCCTCCGAAATGGCAGCTCAGGGAGGGGCTGTTTGTCATTCTGGGGAGGCATTTGTGGTCAGCTGTGTTGCCCTCATGTGCTATCTTAGTTTGATTTTGCATGCACACAAAACTTGAGGGGTCTTATCATACCCATTTCATAGACAGGGAAGCTGAGGCTTGGAAGGGTACTATGAGCTGCTGAAGTTCACAGAACAACCAGCATTCCCAAGAAGAGCTGGAGGCCAACACAATCACTTGCTCAGGCCAAAAATACAAATAGAGAACTTTGTCCAGGTAGCTGATCAGGTGAAGTGGCTCTTTTTTTTTTGCTTGAGTTGGAGGATAGAAATTATAAATCAGTAAGTGCAGCTCTGCTAGAGGCCTGGTACTCCTGCATGCTGGGATTATAGGCTTGTGTCTCCACGACAAGTCTACGTCTGCTTCTTAAGCAACTGCTCCATCCATAGTACTCATAAGTCCTGAGCAGACTCCAGGATCTTCCAAGGTCACACTACCTAAGAAAACCTCATGAGGGGCTGGGGAGATAGCTCAGTAGAATAAGTGCCTGCCTGGCAAGCGCAGGGTCCTGAGTTCAATCTCTGGTACTGAGAAAAAAAAGAAAGAAAAAGAAAAAAAGAGGCCAGGCGTGGTGGCGCAGGCCTGTAATCCCAGCACTTGGGAGGCTGAGGCAGGAGGATTGTTGTGAGTTCGAGACCAGCCTGAGCTACAAAGTGAGCTTAAGGCCAGCCTGAGCTGCATAGTGAGACCCTGCCTCAAAAAGACAAAAAAAAAAAAAAAAAAAAGAAATGCCTTATGAAAAGATTTACATGACCAAGAGAAGGAAATTTCATTTGTGCTGTAGTACAGAGGAATCAAAGGAGAACCCTCCAAAGCCCACCCGAGAAGAGAGGGGGGCATGAAGGCCTGTGATTGGTTCAAATGTAAGCCTGATGATTGGACGAAGTTCAAGGCTGTGATTGGTCCAAATTTAAGCCTGTAAACAATTGGCCTAAATTGGGTAAACCTGGAGCCTGCCAATTGGTTCAAATTCACTTCTGCAATTGCCGGG
>PVKA01024855.1:0-33695 GCA_004027165.1 Ctenomys sociabilis
CTGGGACCACAGTCCCTTCCCACTCTAGTCAGCCAGATCCCTAGTGTTGGTGAGGAAGAACAAGAGCCCTGAAGAAGCTGATCACCAGGGGGCTGGTGCCACCTAGTGGTGGCCATGTCTGGGATCCCAGAGAGCCCAATGATGACAAGACACCAGCCTAAAGGGTAAAGGAGGCCAGAACACTCCAGAGCTCAAGCATCTGCCTCTTGGAAACTGGTAGAGAAAATAGGCTGTTTCAGGTCCCCAGTGGTTGTCATGGACTAGTGTCTAATCTGGCAGCACAGTCACAGGTATCCTGGTGTGAATGATGAATATGCACATATGTGCTTCCTTCTACAGGGAGGCAACCCTACAGCACTGGGCAACACCTCCTGCTCCCCTGTGCCCAGTCGTAGCACCACATTCCATCTCACCAAGCATGGGCTTCACTGTCACTCTTCCTGCTCACCTCTAGTCACTGCTTAAAACCTGCCTCCAAAATAGCAAGAAAAAGACAGCAAGCCAAAATCCTCAGCACTGGCAGTTCTCGAGGCACCACAACACTGAAGTCCAGTCCTCAGAAATGACTGATTGATTGATTGATTGATTGATTGATTGATTGACTGATGAGAATTGCTCACTGTGTTGCTCAAGCTGGCCTCAAACTTTTACTCTTCAAGCAATGAATGTTCCTGCTTCAGGCTCCTGGAAGCCAGAACTAAAAGTGCACCCTATCATTCCTGGCTTAAAGTGGAGAATTTATTTTTTCTTTCTTTCCTTTTTATGTTTTTTTCCTTACTGCTGAGGATTGAACTCAGTGCCTTACACAAAGCATAAAAACATACGCTAAGCATATGTTCTACCACTGGGCTGTATCACAGCCTCAAGAGTCAAGGTGAATCTCATGAGGGGCCATGATTAATGTCACACATCTGCATCTGATAGACTTATGTAACAATCACAAGACAGTAGGTACTCACACATACACACACTTGGGTGTGCACAGGGAACGTGACAAAGTGGCACTGGCGTGTATCCCACAGCAGTCCAAGGTGGCCCAGAAAGCTAGAGGAAGCCTAAGAAGAACACTTCCCACACACAGAAGCTACCAGGTAAAAAAACTTAGAGACCAAAGGAGGATGGCACCTCTTGTCTTCCTTGCAAGGACAGAAGTGCCATGAGATACCTGCAAAGGATGGGATCTTGTTCTATCTTCACAAATGTAAGAAGCCATGAGAAAGAAGATGGGCCAAGAGTACAACTGCATGAGCAAGAGACACCCAAGGTTAGGGCAGACTCAGATCCGCTCCTTCAGGGAGGTCATAGAGCACCATGAACTCATGCCTCTCCAAACTTCTCCTCTGCCCAGCATGCAGCTGCCCAGCATGTGGCTGGCAGCAGACACAGGCACCATCCACTCTATCATAGTCTGACCTGGGACAGCAGAGATAACACAGCACATCGCAGGCAGTCACCAAGGGCCAGCTTGCTCTCATGCCAGCCACACTCACAATAGAACCTTGAGGCACAGACATGGGCTCCAAGGGAGAAGCTGGGCATTCCTACAGGCCCTAGAAGTCTGTGCCATTCAGGGCAGAGCATCAGCCAGCTGCTCCAGCTCTACCTGTCTGGGTGACACCAAGTGCCATGCTGCAGACAGCAGCACATAGCACACCAGCGTTTCCACAGGGTTGGTTAAACAAGGAATGAGGGGGTCTCTAACCTCCTTCATGAGGAAAAAAAAAAAATCACAGAATTCTTTTTAGCTGACCAGAGTACCCCTGGAAGCTGGAGGGGCCCTCAGGTAGCTGCCAAACCCAGAGAAGAAAATGAAGCCACAGTAGCATGCTCTGCTAGCCAGTCCAAATGCTTCAGATAGTAATGTGCTCTGCACTCCACAACTCAGTAGAGAAAATTTCAGAGGCCCTGTCAAGTGACAAAGATCTGAAGCCAATACTGCTGCTCAGAAGCAGGTGGGTTTCAGAGATGGAAATGGACAGCATAATGACAGGACACAATGGCTCAGCTCATTAAGAGAGTTGCAATCCTAGCCTCATTTTACAGAGGATCAGGAAAGATAACTAGGAAGCTGCAACTCAATAGCCTGTGAACCAATGAAACAAAAACTCCGTAAACCACATAGGCCTGTGCCCCAGGCTATGATGGCTCATCCAGAAGACCAGAGTGACTCTCCCTAGGACTGTGGGCAGATGGGGCAACTGTGTGAGTCTACAACAACCACAGGTCATAACAGCTAATGGGCAGGATACAACGAGCCACTGCTGGAGATGAGTTGTGAACCACTGGAGTCAGCAAGGACTCCACCCTTTGTTAGAATATAATGCCCAGCACCCACAGGTGGGCTACCCAGCAGCCAACCTGTGCCCCACTCTGCACTCGCCCACTAGCAATGATAGACTACCCACAAGAAAATGCTACAGGGGCCTAAGTGGGACAAGAATCCTCTCAGATGACAGGGTTTTTTTGGAATGCTAAATCTCAGTTCATCCCTAGTGATTATAATCACCTAGGAGGAATGATTCTCCACAAAAGCAATTACTTCCTCAGCATACAGAGTCCTCTAACAAGCCTGACAATGCAGGGCACCAGACAGCCACCCCCTCACTGCTGTAAGTAGTCTGGTTTTTAGCAGAGGTGGTACAAGACTTCAGCACAGAAGAGCCACACAATTCCATTTCCCTCCCACGGCTCCAGTGCCTCATTAAACCTGGGCAGTGTGAGACAAGAGCCCCCCACACACATACGGCCAGCCACAAACAAGCATGACCAAGAGAACACCAAGCAAGGAGGGACCACCTGCCTGCTCACCAGTGAACTAGTGTGGATACCAGCAGCCAAGGGGGAAAAGAGATAGCTGTACCCACCTGAGATGCAAACCTGTGGTCTGATCCAGCATCTCCCAGCTTTGCAGCTTTGCCAACAGCCTCTGAAAAGACAGTCACAGCCATGTCCCCATCAGTTTGTGTCAAGTGACATTCAGGTAAAACTGATGATGACAGTGTAAGTCCCCTAATGTTTAGAAAGGTCTGCCACATTCCTAAGCTCAGACAAATGTTCCACATCTGCACTGAGGCAGCCTGGCTACTCTCAGGTGAAGTTACACTGCACACTCAGCCTCCCCAGCTCAAGTCCATAAATTCAAGTGCAAACCAGCGAGCTCAAGGAATGCAACATGGGCTGCAGATTTGGGCCCTTGAGTCCCAAGGCCAGGCACCCTTAGAAAGCCAAGTCCTAGGGAGAGGAACTCAATCCTCCCCCCGACCCCCAAGGCAGGCTAGGACCAGCAGGCCCCAGGGGACAACACAGCCAGGATGGTCTGCCTAAAGAACAAAGTGGTGCAGGGCTGCTCCATGACAGCCAAAGCCCCTGAAGCTGAGCCTCACTGCCTTCCCATCTGAAGCAATCTGAGGGCAAGGATCAGATGCTTTTTTTTTTTTTTTAAAGCCAAGTCTTACTATGTAGTTCAGGCTGGCCTTGAACTCACTTATAAAGCCTAGACTGGCCTTGAATTCACAGCAATCCTCCTGCCTCATCCTCCCAAGTGCTGGGATTACAAACATACACTACCATACCCAGCTAAGGGCCATATGCTTTTGATCTGGCCTGTCACCCTCTCCTGTTGCCCAGCACAGTGTTGTCACCAATGGTTCAGCCAAATATTTCAAGAGCCTCTTAAGCTGTGGAAAGGGTCTGGCTGCTAAAAACTTCCCCACAGCCAATGCTATACAATGTGCACTATGAACCACACTCTGCTCTAAACAGTTTACAAAAATCAGACACTGTCAGCATTCCTCACTGTAGTGTTCAAGTGCAGGCAAGAACAGGCTTAGTATGACACAGCCATGGAGGATCCATGGCAAAACCTCAAACTATGCATGGCTCCAAAGCCCCCAATCTTAAGCAATTCTGCTTTCATTTCATTTCATTTCTTTCCTTTCTTCCTTCCTTCTTTTCCTTCTTTCCTTGCTTCTGGTACTAGGGATCGAATTTGGAACCTTGAGCTTGCCACACAGGTCCTTATGCTGCTGAGCTATAGCCCCAGCCCAACAATTTATTAAAACTGTGTCAAGAGACACAGAGACAAATAACTAGCCTGGGAGGACCTCTCCAGCCTGTGTCACCTTGGAGCAGGAGCCCACTGACAGCAAGCCATAGCTAGGGCTACTCACAGAGCTCTGTGGTCCAATGGGCCCTCACCTCCCCTGAAGCTCTGAATAGGAACAGTATACACAGGATGCAAGGAGCAGTTCAGGAACTGGCCAATGCAATGGGAGCAGCCAACAGGGCCAAAAGGCAGACTGATCTTTACTCTCCCCAAACTGAGACAGAAATGGAAATAGTGGTCCAGTGCATGGCAGAAAAACCAGAGGAGGGTAACAGAGTGACTACAGCATGAAGGACAAAGACCTAAGAAGTCAGCAGGCCTAAGCTCTGGTCCAAACACTAGGCAAGGGAGCTTCTCTGCCCACAGGTGACTCCAACGCATGGGCATCTTCCCACACACCACCAGTGAGACACAAGAGCAGATACAGGGAGAAGACAGCAAGCACAAGTCTCCTCTGTGGCTGCCTCACAGGCACCACCTGCATGGGTTTTCTGCACTCAGTGACCTCAAACTTTGGGTTTCTTATAGCACCTTAGTTCAGAAACCCAAACGAGATCTCATTGGGCTAAAATACAGGTGTGACAAGGACTGGTTCCTCCTGAAGCCTCCTCATAGGCCATCTCCTGTTTTCCCAGGTTCTAGAAATGCCTGCACCTTTGGCTCAGGGCTCCTTTAACCACAAAGCCAGTAACACCTAGTCAACCCCCTCACCTTCCTGAGACTGCGCAGACCACCTAAATAATGCAGGGTCCTCCCCCACTGCAGCCAGCAGATCAACAAGCTCCTCCCCCTACTACCCACAGTAACATCTTCATAGGTTCTGGATTAGGATACAGATCTCCTTGAGAGCCATCTTTTTATCCAACACAATACCACATCAGTAGCCCCATTACAGGTGACCAGACGCTACATGTCACAGATGCCAAAGGTCCTCTGGGAAGGCAGATGATAGCCCACCCACTGGGACCCTCACCTCCTTCTCCAGCTCCAGGCCGACCAGAGCTTCCTGGATCTTCTCCTGGCGGCCCAGCCGCCGCTGCAGCCCTTCCAGCTCCTCCGTGAGCAGCCCATTGGTGTCCCTCATCTCCCTGCAGGGCCAGAGACAGTCACTCCAGCAGCCACACAGGCTGAAGATGAACTGGGGCCATTAACCCTAACTCAGCTGCTCCCCAAGTCCTTAGGCCTCACCGCAGGTGTGCATTCTCCTCCCGCAGCCGCTTCAGCTCCCGCTCCACCTTGGGCAGCCGCAGCAGCTCAGACTTCATGCTCCTCACGACAGTGGCATCCTGCTCCTGAAGGCATAACTTCTGCTCCAGGTCCTAACAGAGGCAGGCAGAGGAAAAGAAAGAAGGGTGAGCAGTACGGAAGCAAAGAATTCAGGGCGGAAGGCACAAGCCAGGAGGATAACACTGGCTTTTCTGACAAGTCACAGAACAAGCAGAGTATGTAATGAGGACCAAGCCAATAAACTCCAATGGAGTTCAGTGCTGTCCAGTAAATGAGTCAAGTGATAGGGACCAAGTGACACCAAAGACAAATCAGGCTTTTCACACAAGCCCAGGGTAGCTGAAGGTAGGGTGAGGTCCAAGAAGGAAGCCAGGATGTTGGCTAAAGTAGTCAGCCAGGGGAACAGGGATGAAGCTCTAATGCTTGAGGCCTGCCCAGGAGCCCACTGTAAGACAATCACAGGCAGTAAGCAGCATAGGCTTCCCATGGAGCATAGGTATTACTCTGAAAGCAACAGAAAGCCATAGAAGGGAATCTCAAAATACCCTTCAAAAGTATCCCCTGCAGTGAAGAAACAAGGCCTGACTTTGCATCAGATGGACCCAACTTAAACATGATCTGGTTGTACCCCTAGAAGTAAGGTTTCTACCTCTCTAGCCTACTTCATACCACTTTCCACATCTATTTTTATCCTTGTGCTTTCTGTACATCTTCCACTAGGATGCGACCTTGCTATGAGCAGATGCACTCATCCCTCTAAGCATGGCCTCCCTGGCACCCAATACAGTGCTTGGCATGCAGGAAACAATCAGCTAACAGCTACAAATGCCACCAAAATACCTATGGTTCAGATGTCTTTATATCTATAGAATAAGGGGCTGGGGAGACAACTCAGTGGAATAAGTGCTTGCCTGGCAAGCACAAAGGCCTGAGTTCAATCCCTGGTTCTGACAAGACAAAACAAAACCAAAAATAATATTTATATATACATATATTATATATACAGAATGAATGTTGAGAGGCTGACACAAAGTGACCCACCTTAATCTTCTGTTCCTGGTCTGCTCTGGCTTCTTGGCTGGCCTGGAGCTCCTGAATTTTCTGATTTGCTTCCTGCCATTTTCTGATAAAGAAAGAATACATTAGGTCTAGGAATAGTTCAGCCTCAGTGCCAGCATGGCCCCACATCTGCATGTGACAGGGGTGCCCAAGTCCTAGAGTAGCTTACATTCACTAGCTCTGAGGCCTTGAACTCCTGGGGAGCAGACCCAATGGGAAGCCTGACCCCATAGCAGCCTGCAGTTCTCTGGGTATCACTCTGATCACAGGTCCAACAGTCCTCATGAAGTTAGATGAGGCCACTCAAGCCTTGACTGCTCTTCTTCCCCGGGGAGCAGAAATACCTCCAACAACACTTGCTAGGAAAAGGGCCAAATCCTTGGGGAGAGAACTTCATGCCTCTAGCTAGCAACTCACACATCCTCGCCTTCCCTACTGTGTCCCTGCACATGGAACAATTTTTCTTATTCATAGCCCACACACCTCCAGGGACATCCTGCATGCCCTTCAAAACCTAGCTCACAAAACACCTTCTCTTGAACACTGCAACCCCATCTCACCCCATCCCTGTTTCAACTCAAGAACATTTCAGATGCCCCCTATTCTGGCTTTTACTATTTTGGCCTAAGTAACTCAGCCTCCAAGCCCCCTGCAGGGCCACACCCCCACCTATGGTGCAGATCAAGCTGCTCCTGGAGCTCCTGCTTCTCAGACTCCAGCCGTTTCACTTGCACTTCCTGGTCCATCAAGCTCCACTGCAGCTCTGAGACTCGCCCCTTCAATGTGCCAATTGTCTGAAAGCAAAGACAGTATGCTGAGGCCAGGCCTGTGTAGAGGTAGGCCTGGCTCTCACAGGAAATGAAGGGCAAAAAGAAGAACCTGTCTTCTTTCATCTGCCACCTGGGGAGGGATAGAACCCCTCTCCTGAGGAGTGTGCATGTGAGTACACTTCAGAAGCAGAAGCATCCCAGTGTAAGTAATGCTCCATGAGACAACAGACAGATCCAGGTCACAGCAGCACCTAGAAAAGCTGGTGCCACTGGGGGACTCTCAAGCAAAAGCCAGGATGAGATTTCCTTTCAGGCCTCAAACAAGTTAGTCTCCATGCCTGGTAACATGCTTACAGCATCCCATATGTTCCAGGTGTAGTAACCATGCTCCCAGTTTAGTATCCCTTCCCTAACCACATCTGTCCTACCACCACACCAGCAGTGAGTGATGACACAGAACCCTTAGGCCAGCCAGATGGCCTAGAAGCTGCTGCGTGGCCATGTGTTCAGGATAGGAGGTATCCCCAAAGCAAAGCCAACAGCGCTCATCCAGACGCCTCCACGACAGGGCAGCAATTCGGCTAACATAGACAGTCACATAAAGGAATTGCCCCTGCCCTAGCACCACACTCACCTAGAGATCCACCCCCTGTAGCTCTCCTAGGGAAAGTGTACTGGCAAGTCCACTTAAATATCAGATAAATGAACCAGGGAAACATGTCTCAGCTTCAAACCCAGGAAACTTTCATACAGAGGGCAAGACAGTGGTTCTAGCAAACTCACCTCAGGAAAGATACTGGTGCAGCATCATCTGAGTGACTAAGGGCCCAGGGCCTACCCAAGTAGCACCTTTTGCAAATGCAGAGGCCAAGACTCAGTTCCCTGGCCCAGAGAAGTCACACCAATCCAGGGCCTAGTAAAATGTACCAGCACTATTAACCACATGGCCCTCTGAAGAGTCAGATATAAGCACCCCACACTCTAGCAATCTGTACAATTCACTTATGACAATAATGAGCTCTATTAGTCTGGCACTCAAACAAGAATGGAGGAATCAAAAACAGATAAAAACGAAACTTCCTTGAGAGATCCTATTGAATTCAAATAACACACACTGGGCACCAAGGCCAACCAGAGACAGCCATCCTAATAAAGGACAGACATGAGGAAGATCAGACATTGAGCAAGCAAACAGGTGAATAAGAGAACTGCAGAGTAATGAGCATTATAAATCAGGGGATTGTCACAGAAGCATGCAGTCCAGGGCAGAAGCCCATGACTGTGGACTAAGTAACCAGGAGGTCCTTTCGAAGGAGGTGATACTTCACACCCTAGTTGTCCTGATGGGGTCACTTCTTCTGCTCTCTAGAGGCTGTCTGTCCTTTTTGGCATGGGATAGTGGTACCACCCAGAACACAGGTCTGGGACCCAGAGCACAGGCGAGCCATGCAGAGCAGGAGCCAGTTTCTCTGCAAGCTGGTCTCACCTCCTCTCCTGCCAGCACGTACTGCATCATTGTCATGGCAAAAATACCCCAACAAACTATCAGGAAGAAAGCACAACACAGAGATGGACTACCAATAATGTAACAGCCCTCCTCCAGCAGCAGCTCTCATCCAGTTCCACTTGGCATCTGTTATCTTGAACATTATAGAAAGGTCAGAAGAGCCTAGTATCTACCAGCACCAACACTCAGGCTGCCTAAAACTCACACAGCCTTCCCACTGGACTGCAGTTCAATGCACTCACATTCAAAGGCATTCCTAAAGGCCAAGAAATAACAGACCTTCCTGATAATCACATAAATGCAAATCTACAAGCACCTACTTACATCTTTTAGGAAAAAAGAAAATAGAGGTAGGCCTGGCTCTCACAGGAAATGAGGGGCAAAAAGAAGAACCTGTCATCTCTCATCCCCCCAGGGTACGCTGGGCCAGTGACCAAGTCCAGGCGTGGTGGCACACACCTATAATCCCAGCCCTGGAGAGGCTGAAAACAGGAGGATCACTGCAAGTCTAAGCTGCATAGTGAGACCCTGTCCCAAATACATAAATGAAAAAAAAAAAAGAAAGGAAAGGAAAACTGGCATTTTTACTAACCATACAAAAATCTTAGATGTACAAATGAGAAGTATAATTTGAAACTGCAAATGTGGTGCCACCACAGTGCAGCTCATTCTCTCTCCTTGGAAAATGGCTAGAGAGAGGATGACTCCTACAGGGGGGGGGAGGTTGCTCCAGCACAGGCCTATGCTCACCTCACTGGCTGTGGCCAGACTGTCCTCTTGCTCCTGCAGCTGTTGGCTAGCAGAGTCCAGACTCTGTTTACACAGCCTGTGGCGCTCCAGCTGCTCCCGCATCTTCTCCTCTGCCTCAGCCTCCCGGTCCTGAAGCTGCCGAATGCGTGCCAGGAGCTCCTGGTTACGGTCAACCTCACGCTGTGAAGGAAGGAGAGAACTTGGCCAGACAGAGATGCAACCCCAAGTGGAGTGTCCCAGGGAGGGACATTCTATTTCACACCAAAACAGGCCATTCAGATCTCCAGAAGAAATAGGGGGCCCAAAACCCAAATCAGGGCAGTCCTGGGCCAATGCCAGTGCCCCTGACATGGCAGCAAGGCCACTCTCACTATGAGAAAGCAGGGCCCTGGTAGGGCACCTAGCATGGATCATACCTCATCCTCACTGCCCTGTCTGCTCATAGCAACTGTCTTTACAAGAAGAGATGGAGAATGGAAAATCTAAAATTCAGAATCAACCGTGGAGAACAGTTGAGCTTTTGCAGCACCAGCAGACCTTGTCTAACCCACTGAGGCCATCATTAAACAAGTTGGCATTCCCCCAACAAGTAGATGATCAAGGCAGGAACAGGCAACATGGACATCAGCCTACAGACAAAGAACAGTCCACACTGGGCCAGATCTGCAAGAATGTGTATCCTCTCAGCCACAGCTTTAAAAACACCACACAGGATTAACATCAGGGAGGCTGTGTAGTTCATGTCGGTGAGTAAAGGATGGAACTAAGACTTTGGCTCAAAACTCCTGGCCTAACAATCCATGAGAAGCCAAAGGGTTCACCATCACCCATAGAAAAGAGACCACAAAGCAGGAGTTAAATCCCTGGAGGAAAAAGCAGTGGGTGCTGGTAACCTGAAGCCCAGCACCCTGATGACCTTTCGCCTTGTTCCCATAAGAAGCTTCTATATAAGCACCCTCTTAGAGCCACCAGAAACTTCTACAGCCAGTCCAAGCAGAAGTATGGTTCATGCACCTTTGTTCAGGACACTCCAACCCAAAACTGAGGAAGGGTCTAACAAAAGCCCAGATGGGGCCATGGTCTCCTAGAGGAAAGGTGGATACACACCTCAAAGGAACTCAAGAGGACAAAGACTACAAGCAGCCTCAAAAGAGCCAGGGGACTGCTCTGCAAAGCAGAAGAAGCAAGTTGTATTGGGGAACCAGAGTGAAGTCCAGCGACAGACCACATGTTTAGTAAGCACACCAGAACCCTCCCCGCAAAAAAAGCCCCAGGTTCAATCCGCAGAACTGCATGAGACCCTATACCAAATAAATAAATACAAACTAACTAAAATAAATAAAAAACAAAATGAAGCACTATGTCTGCACAAAGCCTGGGCAGCACCACTGCAGCCAGAACACATATCTGTTGGTATCACCAGTCCTGAGCACAGAGGGCAAGTTTAAACAGAACCTCAGACCTTAGTCCTTAGGTCTCAACACCTAATGGTGTTTCCAGGTGAGAGACCAGCTATCCTGTCCTGTCCTAGATATCCACCACTGAACTTGCAGTATCTAAAAAAACAACATAAAGGCCCAATGGTCTAGGAAAAATCCAGTGGCTCCTGGGCCCCAGTGGGCAGTATTTGGGAGCAGGGAAGAGAAGGCAGCTCAAGCATGGCAGGCCCAGGTCCAAACTTAGCCATTCCTTCTCCTCTTCTCTTCCCTCCCCAGAGGAAGGACATGCACAGACCTGTCAGCAAGTCCTCACTCATTCTAACATTCCCACACCACTGAAGCCGAGCACTGGAGACCAGGGCATCAGCAGGGCCTGCTTCAAGGAACTCTTCTCAGAGAAGCTGCAGGAGCCCCCTGTCCTTTCTTTGCCTAAGAGCCTGGGCTACACCACCAGTGCTGCTTCAACATGCCCAAACCTAAGAGAGAACACTTCAAAATCTTGGCTCACAGAGCCCACATATCACAGCCAGAAATGAACCCAATTAGCATCACACCCTGGAAGACATCAACTACCTAAACAAGGACTAGGGAAGTGTGTGAATATGCAAGTATGGCAAGAAAAAGGCCCGCAGGGATGCCAAGAGACTTCCTAGTCCGATACTCTGTCTGCATCTTGGCAGCATTTCCACAACTGATCAGCACTTACTGAAAACCCTGGCAAAGAGCTGTTAATCAAAACAAAGACAACCCCATCCCCCACCCCCAGCCTGGAGTCATGGGGTTGTGCTTTCTCAGCTGTCCTGGGAAGTCCTCAGCAAACTAGCCGCAAAGTACTAAGCTGGCATTTGGCTGAGGATCTGTACCCACTGCAACAAGACCCAGCACAATCCCTGAGAATCTCAACTCAATGATGGATCCACAGCCCAGTGACTTTTCCAACCCACTGTCACCTTCACAACACCTGGCATTTCTGCCAGATCTGCATTTTGATTTGTTCAGAGGGAGGAGGAAACAGAGACACAGAGGAAATGTGTATGTCATTCCATGGCCTCACCAAGCAAAAGATGCACTCAAGAGCCCCCTTTTGCAACCACCCCACTTCAGGACATCACAGCAGCAGGTGGTCTCTGAGGAATGTCCTGACAACCAGATGCAGAGGCCCTCAGGCCTCCAACTGGCCAAGTCTTGCTAAGCAGAGCACATAACCCCTTGCCTCGCACGGCTAGTAGCCAGGCCCATTCCACCTGGACCCACCTCGTAGTTTCTGGCGCTGTTACTGGCTGCCTTCTCCAGCTCCACACGAGCCCGCTTGTGACTCAACTCCATCTGCATTTTCTCCCGCTCCACCTGGATAAGGTAGGATTTTGAGCGGATTTGCTCAGCTCTTTCCTCCAGCTGAGGGCAGACCAAAGGAGAAATAGGATGCTCAGAGGCTGTGTTAAGCAAGGTGAGTGGCTCAACACACTCCCTAAGGAACAATCCCCAAGGCCCCATACCAGGCTGGGTCCCAAGTGAGAAACAGGTGGAAGCAACAAATAAACATCAAGAAGTGATAAAAAGGGAAAAGTGTATTTTAAGATAGTGTGTGAACCTGTTCTAAGAAACAGGGAATATTAGTTTCTACAGCTATGTAACAACCACAATGAACATCACCCATTTATGTGGTGACAGTTCTGTAGTGGTGACAGTCATGTAGGTGCAGGTGGGCCAGGACATGTCCTCTGCAACTTAGGGTCCTTTGGCAAGCACTTTGGTAGAGAACCAAAGTACACTGCCCTGCTGCCATCAGCACCAGGAATAGCCAGTGTCTTGAGGACTGCAAATGTCACATCCCTTACCACATGGTCCTTTCCCTCTCATGCTCAGAATCTTATCTCTCTGCTTTGATTTTTCTGTCTGTGACATCTATAGACAGACTTTTTCTTAATAGACTCTCACAATGTAGTTCAAGCTGGCCTTGAACTCACAATATAGCCCAGGCTAGCTCTGAACTCTTGGTGATTCTCCTACATCAGCCTCCCAAGTGCTGGGATTACAGTCATGCACTACCACGCCCAGCTCGGATCCAGACTCTTAAAAGACCCTGTGATTAGGTCAGGCTCATTCAGGGAATCTTTTTTTTTCCCCCATGACTGAACCCAGTGACTTTTCACTGAGCTACAACCACAGTTTTTATTTTTTGAGACGAGGTCTTGTTAAGTCATTAAATCATCCATGGTGGGCTCAAACTTTAAATTTTCCAGAGTACTAAAACTACCATGCCTGGCTGGGATCTAACTGATGACCTTAATTATATCTGTAAAATCTCATTATATCTTCAACAAGCTCTAGTTAGTGCTGAACTGAGTAATGAAAAAAGAGCAGAGAAAGTTAGTGTCTACCAGGGGCCTGGCATTGAGAAGCCATCTTAGAAGTCAACCTAGTCCGAGAGACAGATAAATACAGCTCACACAAATCTGAGGTTCTCAGAGGATTCATCAAATAGCTTCATCAGTGATGCCCCACAAGCCAGAGCCTTTGCTGGCCAGCTAGTGTCACCCAGGGATTTAACATGCCCAGAACCTCAGGCTGCACCCACATTTACTGAGTCAGCATCTTCTCCAAACACTTTCTCCAATTCATTTAACTATATTTTAAAGTCAGAGAAGGATGAGAAGATGGCTCAGGGGAATAAGTGCTTGCCTGGCAAGTGCAAAGGCCTGAGTTCAATCCCCCGTTCAGCAAAAATAAATAAATAAATAAAAATAAAATAAAGTCAGAGACTCACTGGGCTAGAGGGATGGTTTCCCACAGGGGACAACCTTACCCCAAGGGGACTTGGGGCACTGTGACTGTCACAAATGAACAGCATGTGTCTGCCACTAGCATTTAGTAGATAGAAGCCATGAGTGTTACTAAATTAAAACATATAAACCTAACCTCAGAATAAAGAACAGATCTTGCCAAGAAAGGGCAGTGAGCAGTACCCTTGTGCTTTAAAAGGAATTCCATCATTTAGCAAACCAACACATACAAACCCTGTCCCTTTATCCAAGCAGTGCAGGGGCCTTGGCAGGACTCTGAGAGTGACGGGAAGTAGCTGGCTTAGCTGACACAGGCTATCATTCCTGAATGGCTCCAGGGCACATGCAGGGTGGACAGGGAAGCTGGCGAAAGCCTACTATAGCCACTGGTGCAGTGGTAGGCAAAGATAGAGACAAGATGCCACTCCCTCCTTTGGAGATCAGGTATCCCGGCCCCACGTGGAACTAAACTTATGGCTCCTAAGAGCCTGAAGCCTTTCAGGAGACCTGAGTCCTCTGCAACTGGATCCACAGTACTCACAAGAACTTTAGGTAAAATGTGGCTGAAATCAGCTATAATTTTAACTGCAAAAAATCATTCCAAGATCTGTATATAAGCCCTCCATGGACTAAAAAGGTGACAAACCTAGTCCCACTGCTCCGTGTCTGGGCACCTTTGTCTCCCTGTCTCCCTGTCACATCTTTGAATGGACAGTGCCCCCTGGACAGACAATTCTGGAGCTCATGTTCCCAGGGAGTTTGAGTTTTATCCTCAATAAAGTGAAGCAATTTTCAGGACCTGTCATTATGGTCCATGAGTCCTTTAGTGTGAGCAAACTGTACCATAATAGTGTGTACTCATAGTATGCTATTCTACACCTGCGAAGCAGGCAGGCCCTTCCCAAAGGCAGGGCCTAGATTCTACGTTATCACCCCAAAATGATGAATGCCCATAATGAGATCTGGATGACAGCTGGCTGACCTCCAGGATGAGCTAATATTGACTTGCCTCAACCCCAAGGAACTTGAACAGGCCCTGCCTGAGCCTGAGACCACCCAACCCAGC
The DNA here is from genome assembly GCA_004027165.1 of Ctenomys sociabilis. Lineage (NCBI taxonomy): Eukaryota > Metazoa > Chordata > Mammalia > Rodentia > Ctenomyidae > Ctenomys > Ctenomys sociabilis. The sequence goes on from PVKA01024855.1 coordinate 14,707, forward strand.
ACCACCACTCACCTGCACACTCTGCTGGTATTGCATTTGCAGAGAACTTGGGGCAGAGGTAGATGTGTCCAGGCCAGACCCTCCCTCCCTTCGCTGGGAAATGAAGTTGTTTAAGGACCTCAGGGTGGACAAGACGGTAGTGTTCTCCCCTAGATCTTCCATGGCTGCCTTCTTCCTGGGAGACAGAAGGGTCAAAATCAGCATCCCCACCAGGCGCCACCATCTACAGTGCCTCCACACAGCCTATTCCCTCTTAACACCTTCTCAGAGCCCATAACCATGTTCTTTAGAGTTGTCTGGGAGCCCATACTGCCAATTTATCAGACAGAAAATAAGGCATAAAAGCATGCCACCAACCTTCAGCCACTGTTAGTATCAGTGCTGACCTGACACAACATTGAGGGATAGGCAGCTCCCTAAATGGGTACTCAGCACCCCAGGAACATCTGAAAATGAACAAGAAACAAAGCCTACACCAGTGTCATAAGGGTGTCAAGGGCCAAAGAAACGGCCAATTGTGATTACAATGCCAGTAAGTCATCACTCCTTCCAGCCAGGCACCAGAAAAATATCCACCTAAATATTTACCTAACACCCACACTTCCTGATCCTCAGTTTTCTCATTTGAAAACCTGCCTCAGTAATAGCCCACTTTGCAAAGCTGCTGGAAGAACCATAGTCAATGCCTAAACTTTGAAATGGTAGGTGAAACAATCATGTACACAGTTTCACCAGCATTCTGACTGTACAGTCACAACAGCAGTTCGATTTCCACACAAGGACACAGATTATACAGAAGATGCAAAAGGCTTCAGAAAGATATAGAAGAGACCTAAACTGGGTCTTAGTGGCTCTGAAGGTGGCCTGGGTCCCACAAGCCCACATATGAAAGGTCTGTAGCCAGCAGCTACAGAGATCTTTGCATCCTCAACACCTGTGCTTATTATAGTCACACACACACATACACACACACACACACACACACAGAGTCCCACAACCAGTGAAATATCCCATGTACATTTAGAGCCAAAAAGCATGTTCACTAACCTGTATACTTTCTGCCCTTAGGAAGAGGAAATTCCAAGTGCTTTCCTTCAGGTAACACAATGATTTCCCTTTAAAAAAAAAAAAAAGAAGAAGAAGAAGAAAGAAAAGAAAAGAAAAAAGAAAGAAAAGACTGAAACACAAACTCCTCAAAGAAGTAAAAGTGGTGAGCTGGTAGCTGGCACACGCCTGTAATCCCAGCTAACAAAAACGCTGAAGCAGGACCATCTTGAACTCAAGGCTGGCCTGGGCAACAGAACAAGCTCCTATCTTGAAAAAAAAAAGTTAAGAATCTTTGTCTCTTCCAAGTTTCCCATTTAACAAGAACCTTGGCATGCACCCTCTCATACACATCACCCAGTGAAAGTGGATGAGAAGGAAGCAGACAGGCTCTCCCAGTGCTGTGAGCCTGACAGACCAGGCCTACACAGTGGGATGCAGCTGGGTTCTACATTCCAAGCCCAAATCCTCCTATTGCTAAGTTCAGACCAGGACCACAATTTCCAAGCTCCTCTCCAGATCATACCCTCTGAGAATGGACCCACAAACACACTAGATTAAAAAAAACAACACTGCATGCATGGGCTGGGGGTGCAGCTCCAGGGTATAGCACTTGTCTAGTTTATGCAAAGCCCTATTTTCAATCCCCAGCATAGCAAAAAAAAAAAAAAAAAAAAAAATCAAAAAGCAAAAAGAAAGAAAGGTAGAAAGAAGAAAAGAATACTGCATTTTCAACTTCCTAGAACCAGGATGTCCCACAGGCACACCATAAGGCACTGTGAAACTACACTCTCCAAGGAGACATATTTTTCAGCCAGCCGGCCACAAAACCTCAACTGCTGTGAAGAATTTGTCAGTTGAGAGTCAGGAGGATACTGCCCTAAGGTCCTCACAAGAAGGTGGCTGTGGTGGCACACTTCTGTAACCCCAGCCTCTGGAAGGCTGAGGCAGGAAGATCACCAAGAATTCAAGGCCAGCCTGAGCTATATAGTAAGTTCATCCTGAACTGCACAGTAAGACTGTCTCAAAAAGGAAAGGATGGCTGCAAAAACCAAAAGAGTGACCAAGAATCCACCTCCATCCCAGCCAGTCTGCTGGTGAGTTTGCCCCATCCAAACGCATACAACCTCTACAAATCCCAGCAGTGGCTTTCTCGAAACAGTTACTTCACTGAAAACAGAAGCAACTGCCAGCACAAGCAACGCTGGCCAGCTCAAGGATGCAGAGGGACAAGCAGTCACTCTTGGACAGCGGCCGCTACCACTCCACCAAACACTAGTTAGATTCACCCATTTAATTTAGGTTTCTGCCACAGAGAAGAGGGAGCTTCAAATCACTACTAGTAGTCAAGGCAGACCAAGGAAGTCTCAAAACTGGAGAGCCTTACAGACCCCAACCAGAAGTAGGAATGAGGACAGAGCCTTTGACAGGTCAGGTCTCCAGGGTGAGGCACAATGCAGACCTCAGCCAGCAAGAACTGGGTTGGGGACTGTACCAGAGGGGACAAGGACAAGTCTAAAGTCTCCAGAGTGAGAACCATTCAGACCTCAGCAGGAGGAAAGGGGTGGGGGCAGTGCACAGTAGGAATGGGACTGTGCTCGGAAGGCACGAGAACAAGTCAAGAGTCTTAAGGATGCAGACCAGGCAGAAGCAGGCCAGGAAGAGCAGAGCCAAACCGTGCCTAAAGGAGGCAAGGTTAAGTCACGGGTCTCTAAGTGTCCTATACAAACACTAGTCAGGAAAAAAAAAAAAAGGATGGGGACCATGCCTAACAGGGGGCAAGGACAAGTTAAGGATTCTCCAGAATGTCCTCGTGCAGTCCCCGGTCAGGACAAGGGGTAGGGACCTTGTCTAAAAGAAGGCGAACGCAGGTCAGGGGTCCCCGGCGCCACGCAGAACCCAACCAGGACCGCAGGGACAAGGGGCGAGCCACGAACTCCAGGCAGTACGAACCGGCGCGCGGTTACCAGAACGCGGGGACTGGCGAAGGGGGCTGCCCCTGTACAGCGCCCTCTGCACTCCGCTCCCGCGAGCACGCTTCCGGCCCCTAGCCGCTCACCTCCTGCCAGAGTTGTTGGCGCCGCCGCTCGGATCTCCCTCAGCTCCGCCCGCATTCACTTATCGCGAGAGTCACAGCAGCACTCTCGCGAGACTCGATAGAAGCCGACCGTAAAGAACCGAGTCTACATACCGCCAGTTGTAGTCTACAGTTTCAGCATCCATACTACGAGCCAACTGCTCCAGGAAGGCCCTATGAAAAGGACTAGATAGCAAAGGCCGAAGCACAGCACAATTGACCCCCACTGCCGCTCCAAGAGACGCACTTCCACCCAGACCACCGCCTGGCTGGCGCCGTAATGTGTGTAATAGCACCGCCCCACAGTGGCCTCCTAGGGACAAATTTCTCTGCACACTTGATGCTTCTCAAAAAAACCATACCAGTAGCTGGGCGTGGTGGCGCATGCCTGTAATCCCAGCACTTGGGAGGCTGAGGCAGGAGGATTGTTGTGAGTTCGAGACCAGCCTGAGCTACAAAGTGAGCTTAAGGCCAGCCTGAACTGCATAGTGAGACCCTGTCTCAAAAAGACAAAAAAAAAAAAAAAAAAAAAAAACCATACCAGTGGCATAAGTGCCTGCCTGGCAAGCACAAGGTCCTGAATTCGATCCTTGATAAAAAAAATAAATAAAAAAATAAAAAAATCTTACTCGCATCCATTTAACTATAACCTTACAATTTACTTTCCTAGTGCTCTCCATATCGTCGGCAGAGACCTCAGGGCTCTTGCCTGCCTGACTCATAATAAAGAATGTAGCAAAGATCAGGTCAGCAGTTATGCAAACATTTTATACACTTGAAATGGGGCTTTTCCCCAGAACAGGAATTTTTCTATTCTTTGCCCCCTTCTACCATCCAGCCCAGGCTAAGTCTACATTGTTTTTAGTTTTTTCCAAAGATGAGAGGATAAGGGGCTGGGGAGATAACTCACTAGAGTCAGTGCTTGGCTGGCAATTACAAGGACCTGAGTTCAATTCCCGGTTCCGCCAAAAAAAAAAAAACAAAAACAAAGATGAGAGGATAATATGAAATTTGCATGCCCCCTGAAATAGGAAGGGGCAAGAATGGGCTGGAAGACAAGGCTGGAGACTGGGCTTAACTCCCTCACTGCAACCCAAAACTAAATAGAAAGTAAAAATATTTGACCCACTTAGGGACTAATCATTCGCTAGGACCCCGGCAGATAACTCCGGGTGTCCTGTCTTTCCCACTGGTTGTCAGTATGGAATCTATCCAACCAAGACCCCTAAGGGGTGAGACCACTTCCAGGTAGTGGTTTCCAAGAACCAGTCGATTTAAATAAATAAAATAAGTCCTGGAAGCAATTCTCTGACGTAATAGAATCTATATTCTTTCATAAAGCTTTGAGTTCCTGCAAGAGTGAACAAAAATAAATGAACACATCACATAACTTTATTTTGGTAATTATTACCTTTATGATCATGAAAGACTGCAGTAGTACAGCAACACATATTCTCAGCAAATCAAAGCAGGAATGCTGGAGAGTTATAACTAGATTATTCACTAGAGAGATAGTTTTAATCCCTAGATGGAAACTGCATGTTTTTCTACTTTATGCTGTTTAGCCATAATAACAACTGGATATCTATGTATTACGTTCTAAAAGCAAGAGATGAACACCTGCTCCTCTGTAATATGCAAAGGATGGTGGCAAACCTATGGTATGTGTGCCACAGTGCATTGTTTGTATCACTGAAAGCTCTAGGCAGCTTACCATCACTGGTCTATAAACTGGGGAGCTGCATAAAAGTGTATATGGGGATATCTATCACTTCCTCAGTCCGTTTTAATCCTCTCTTCCATCTACCTCTTACATCCTTCAATCTCCACCTAATTTTCTCCTGATAACTTTCTCCCCAAAAATCATATGGAAGGCTGGTGTTTTAAATTGTCTTTCATCTCCTGTAGATGTATTTTGTCCTATCTTTTCCATTTTGAAAACCAAACTGGCTCCCCATGGTCCTGCTCATCTCTGACTGACCTCTGATCCTAGCCACTCCTCAGAACACCCAAACTCTATGCTCAGTTCATAAGGACCCATGAGAATGACAGGGAATCAGAACAGAAGACCTATAAAAATGGCAGGAAAGTTCAGTGCTTCACAGAGCCCTTCGTTCTGCGGTACTGGGTGGCCAGGAAGTAGACCTCTGCCGACTCTTTCCTGCTGGCCTCAGGTTTTACAGTCCTCGTGTTCTGGAATTCCTCAGTCAGTCTCTTCTGTAACCGATGGCTCTGACTTCCAGCCCAGGTTTTACAAAGCAGTGTTCCCCCAGGATGCAGGATGTCTGAAGCCATGTCTAGAAGGGTCAGACACATACTGATGAGCCTGTCATGATCAAGGTCTCGTATCCCTGTAGCATTGGGTGCCATGTCACTGAGAATCACATCTGCCTTCCCACCAGGTAGCAGTTCCATGATTCTCTGGGAAGTTCTAGGGTCAGTCACATCAGCAGGGCACAGAAAAGTTGCTCCTTCAAGAGCATGGATGTGAAGAAGATCCACCCCAAGCACAAAGCCAACAGGAGAGCTGGGATCTATGGAAGAAACAATGAATATGTTTATACCCTAAATATTCTCACAAAACTGTTCCACAAACTGATGAAATAAGATGTCAGTACTGAGAAAGACAAATATTTTATTTAATGTTCAACTATGCATGCCTCAGTCCTTTTCCTGCCATCTAAACATCTTATGATGAGGCAGTCAGCTGAGGACACTGAGGTCCAAAAAGGAAGCTGTTATTCTAGTCATCAGGAGGGCTGGGACACTGTTATTTTGTTACCTGAGATTCCCTCTCTGTGGAAATTCTGAGCAGTCTTCTGCATAAAAGTAAAAGGCAGAGTGACTCTCTGGGATATAAAGTACTTTTGGATTAAATCTATACATCTGGGCCAGGGAGACAGCTCAGTAGAATAAGCGCTTGCCTGGCAAGTGCAAGGGTCTGAGTTTAATCCCTGGTTCTACCAAAATAATAAATAAATAAAAATAAAATAAATCCATACATCTATCCTCCAGTTTAATCCTATTCTTTTCAATGCAGAAACTTAGATATCCAGAGATGGAAAATGCACAGATACAGAATGAAACACAAAAACTGACACCTTGCCCATATTTATGGGAAAAGTTATTAAAAAAAAAAAAAAAGAAAAATGCCGGCTTCAACTAACTTTGAAAGAAGACTTCCTGCATATGGCTGCTCTCAAATACACCCACTCAAAGCTGACCTTCCCCAGGGCCTATCAGCTCCCTACATAAGGAGCACTTCAGCTCTGATGGTCAGCTCAAACCTCAGGTTTGCCAAGCTCAGGATACCGTCACATTTCCAAATTGTTTAATCAAAAGGATACTGGAAGCCCAGGCATGGAATACTGTAGTCCCTTTGGTAGGCTGAGGGAAGAGGATCCCAAGTTCTAGCCCAGCCTTGATAACTTAGCAAAACTATCTCAAAATAAAAAATTTAAAGAGAAATTGGGAATGTAGCTCAGTGTAAAGATACTTGGTGCTAAGTACCCCGACCTCAAAAAATAAGCTGTTCAGAGAAAAAAGATTTGTTTTAGCCGGGTGTGGTAGTGCAGGCCTATAATCCCAACACTCGGGAGGCTGAGGCAGGAGGATTGTTCTGAGTTCGAGACCAGCCTGAGCTACAAAGTGAGCTTAAGGCCAGCCTGAACTGCAAAGTGAGAACCTGTCTCAAAAAGACAAAAAAAAAAAAAAAAAGAGAGAGAAAAAAGATTTGTTTTACTTCTAGGGGGAAAAAAAGGATTTTTTTTTTTTTTTTTTTTTTGGTGGGGGAGAACCAGGGATTGAACTCAGGCCCTTGCCCTTGCCAGGGAAGCACTTACTTCACTGAGCCATCTCCCTGGCCCAAAAAAAGGAATTTTTAACACTTCACTTTTCACAAGTGAAAATCCTCAATTTTCAGCCCAGAAAAGTAGAATTATCTCCCATCTCATTTTTCTTGACCATTAAGTTACTCATGTATTCTTCGGTTCTGTCACTTCTTCCTGGAAGCTAAACTGGGATATTTTCCTACTTCTGAAGAGTAATTAGAGGAAACAACACCACTATAATCAATTAGTAGGAAGCTCTCTAATTGCTAAGTTACTCAGGCTAGGCTCAAACTTTCCAGTCTCCTCCCTCAGCCTTCCAGGGTTCTGTGATTATAGGCATATGCCATCTCTTTCTTAATTAAGGGCACTATATCACATTGAATAGAGTATCTTGTTTAAACTGTAAAATATAAAACACCAAAGTTGACTTGACCCATAGTGGAAAATCCATTGTCCAGGCCAGGCAGCCTTTCAAGGCAGCAGCCCCAACAGGCCCACTATGAGACCCTAGGACATCAAGGACTGGGAAGCCTCCAGGGTTGATTCTGCTACGCTGTCATGGAAAGATGTGGATACATATCATCAAGGAAAAAAGCTATTCTGTTAGGACCAAAATAGCTGGAAATGTAAATATACATGAAAAAACAAACTGGAAGGATACACAGCAACATATTAGTGTTATACTGGATGGTGTGATTTGACTATTTCCCCCACCTTCGAGACAAGGTCTCACAGTGTAGCCTAGGCTGGCCATAAACTTACAGTGACCTTCCTGCCTCAGCCTCCCAAGTGCTGGAACTACTATGCCGAGCAACATTTTACTTTTCATTATGCCTAATTATGTCTGTGAATATGTAGAGCTGGGGATCAAGGCCAGGGCTTGAGCACACTTGGCAAGCTCCTGCCATGAAGTCATATGTCCAGTCCCTATCTTTTATATTGCAAAGGTCAGTGTTGTTTTTATCATTACTCCTAAACTATCACCTCAGAAGTAGGTATCTCTGAGAGAGACTCAGCTGCTCCATTTCCCAAGAAAGGGCAGCTCACTAGCATTCCCTCAGCCTCAAGGCTCTCAGAAGATACAGACAGTAAGTAGCACAGAGGCCCCACCTGTGCCTGTGGCATTGACCCTTGGCACTGCCACCTGACTCCAAGCCCCAGGAGCTGCCCCACAGTCCAACACTCTGAGGCCAGGTCGCAGAATCCCATGCTTCTTGTGGATCTCCAGGAGCTTGAAGGCACTCCGACAGCGGTAACACTCCACCTTGGCAGCCTTCACATAGGGGTCCTTCAGATGACGCGTCAGCCACAGGTGCTCAGCCCCTGTCCGGCCCTTGTAGTGCCCTGAAGCAGTGTGGAACCTCTCACGCCGTAAGGAAGCACACAGCAATCTCCAGGCGCTAGTGGTAGAAAAGGGAACAAGCAGGCTGGCATCACATTGATGAGGAGGGCATAGCACAAGGGATCTCTACCTCAACCCATTCGTTTTTAGATAGAGCACTGAGGCCCAAAGAGAGGAGGCAATCTCACAACAACCTGCTGAACCACATCCCTTTCAAACTCACCTTTCCCAGAAATATGGCTATAGTTAGAGTTGAGAGATTCAAGCAGATAATTAAGGTACATTGTGATCACTGGTGTGGATCCTAATCCAATCCGGCTTGCGTCTTAAGATTAGGACACAGACGCAGAAAGATGGCCAGGTGAGGACACAAGGTGGCATCCACAAGCCAAAGAGAGAGACCTCAAGAGGGCCCAGCCCTGTCCATACCCTGATCTGCACCTTCAAGCCTCCAGAACGTGAACAATTGTCTGTGTTTAAGGAGCCGGGGCCACGGTGCTTAATTACAGCAGCCAAGCCCGCTCACATCCTACAGAGGTTTCTGCATCCTAAAGAGCAGGTATCTGCTCTTTGAGGGAAGGGCTTTTTCTCAGCCGCAGGGTTGCTTCAGAAGAAAAACTCAAACATCACTGATAGTTACCTCGCTTATAATAATCAACCAACACTTTCCCAGCACTGGTTAACAGTAGTGATAACATTAATGAAAGGAATAATCTTTGCTCCTCTGGCAGAAATTCTCACTGTGCTGGGAGTAGTGGCGTAAGCCTAGAATCCCAGCACTTAAGCTGAGGCAAAAGAATCCACAAAAGCTCAAGGCCAGTCTGGGCTACACAGGGAGTTCAAAGCCTGAACTGCAATGCGCGACCTCTCAAACCAAGAAAAAAAGAGACGAAGTGAGAAAGAAATGTTCACTGTGTTCCAGAAGACTACAAGAAAACAAGTCAGAGTTGTGCCTCAAAACATGCCCTCTCCACATGCGCTGTGAACTCTGAGGGGAGCTGTGTCCGGGACCCATTGCTGAGTTTCACGTCCCGGGCCAAAGTGGACTAGCACTTGCTCTTTAGAGGAGCAAACTGGGGAGCTGAACTTCGCCGGCTCCGGCACAAGGAAGTACAAAAGCGGCCGACTCACCCAGCCATTAGTCAACTCCGGCCCTCCGCGCCCCACCGGAAATTCCTATCTCACTTCCGGCTCAAGGCCCACCCCTTCCAGACCCGGAAGCCGCGCGCGGGTAAGAGCGGTTCGCGGGTCTTTGTGCTGAGACTGGGAAAGCTGGGGTCGCGGGGAGTGAGGGGGTCAGTCTGGAGAGACTTAAAGGTACCGGAAGGGTCAAGACCCGCGAAACCCAGGGAAGGAAGAAGGGGTTGGAGGGAGACCCGAATAGCGCGCCAAGGCGTGAAGGTTGGAGGAGTACCGGGGAAACGGTAATAGGGTCAGTGGTGAGGGCGAATTGAACCAGAGGCCCGGACGGGGGCAGGGGAGGCGCACAGCTGGGTCTGAGACCCAGCACTTACCGAGCGTCCGCTGCTTGCATGGCTGAGCGCTGGAGCACACTTGCATTGCCTCCATCCCTGTTAACAGCCTTTATTTACCAGGATATTTGGTTAAGAAGCAGGGTTCCCTTGCACCCAGCCCGAGGCAATGTTTAGTTATTGGCCCTGCCTTGCGACCAGGTACCAAACTCAGACTCTGAACTGCAGTCTTCTCTGAAGGGGAAAGTAAACCTTCACTCCTGTCAGAGTGTCTGTTGTGGAGGATAGCTTAAAAGTAATTGGCCCCCTGAGTGCTTGGGTTCAAAATCAATTTGCCCAATATATAAGTAAATTCAGCTAGGCATGATGGCGCAAGCCTGTAATCCCAGCGGATCATTGGGAGTTCAAGACCATTCAGGGTTACAAAGTGAGCACAAAACCAGCCTCAACTGCATAGCCAGACCCTGTCTCAGAAAGCAAAAGAAAAAAAAATTATCTGTAAGGAGACATTTTTATCCTCCCCTAAATGATACAGTATAACTGTTCACATGACATTTACATTGTATTAGGTATGAGTCACTTAAATCATACAAGTGGTTGTGCATAGGTTATGTACAGATATTACACAATTTTACTTAAGAGACATTATTATTAGAAAGCAGGATACTGGTACCTTGAGGAACTGACCCACTTCCTTGGTCCTCAGTTCTTTGTGCTGACAAGACTTGCAGGCCAGGCAGATAAATAGGATTTATTATAAAGTACACCGACAAAAAAAGAAAAATCCTTATTGTAAAGTACACAAAGAGATAATATTACCTTCTGATAAGAAGGCAGGCAGTCTCAGGAAGACATCTTCACTGAATGGGAGTTCGGATATATTTTTATGGACCCAACAGTTACTCTTGGTATCTAGGGAAGTAGAGTGATTGAGATGCTTCTCACAGTTTTACTTAGAAATTACAAAATTTCTTCCTGTGTTTCTTCAGGGGCTTTAAGCATATAAGAAACTTAGAAAAAATAGTTCATTTAAACCAGATCCTAGCCCAAGACAGAAAGTTCTTTAAGGAACATTTCCCTTCTTGCTAACTGCACTGTAGGCTGTGACAGCCAACAATGCAGCATGCATTCTTACAGTCAGGTGGCCAGGTATCAGACAGAATGTTCAGTGTATAACCTTATGATGGCATTGTGCTCTGTGGGCCAGCTTTAGGTTTGAGACCTCACAAATTACCCTAAATGCATTATACATTTAAGGGTTATTTTAATTATCTAGTAATTATGCTATTTTGGACCCCACCCCACCCCTGTCCCTCAGGCCTGCTCAGGTCTATCTACCTAATAATGAGAGCATCTTCAGCTTGTAAAGGGTTCCTGGAACCACACTCTTAGAAATACAGAGAATCAGCTATATGTAGTCAGTGCTTAATAAAGGAAAGCTGATACTGCTAATAGTAACATTGGAGTTGCATAGGATGTCAGGGCCTCACAGGCAAATCACTCGCAGGACAGATAGAAGCCTCATGGGAAGCCCAGCCCCAACCCACAGGGTTGTCCCCTGCCTGACAATCCCACTGCAGGCCTCAGATCCCTTTTCTTAGACACTATAACTTCCCAGAAGGATTGCTGGTTCAGAATCCTACTCTGGACTAGTATGGTTCCCCAGGCCAGAGCTTGGTCCTGGTGGATCCTTCCTCTAGCAGGGCCTGGCAAAGACACTGCACATGCACACATGTGCGTGTGTGGGTGCATGCACACACACTTTCTCTGGTCCATAAACATGTGGGACCAGGAAGGACCCAATAATAATAGCAGAGTGAGACAGGCCCTCCTGTAATGGGAAAGTGGACCTGCCCTGTCTGGAATTTGGCACTTCCTGAAACTGGAGGTCTGTTACTGCAGAGAGCCAGGTCCCAGGAGGCTGGAAGAAGCCCCTCTGACAAGAACCACTGGGTAAACTGCATGGCTCCATGGAGCCAGCCTACCCTGCTTGTGCATACAGGTGTGGGGTTCCTAGGGTAGATATAGGAGCAACAAATCAGCTTTGGGAGGTTATGTAGTCCTTCATAGCCAAGAGTATCAGTAGTGAGAAAAGAAGTTGAGACTATTCTGCTGAACCAGGCCTGGCATTGGTGCTGCTAGGTGCTGAGGGGAGACTTGTCTGGCCCAGAACAGAACTGATTCAATGTCAAGTTTGAACTAAACCCTGACCTGGAAAATTGCCACTAGGTAATTTCCACCTTCGAGTGCATCTCCTTCCCACCAGGCCACACATGCTGCACGCACAGCTGCCCATGCTCTCCTTGAGGCTGACTCTGCCCTCTCATTTGCTCACAGAATCCCAGGGGGCCATGGGAGCCTCCAACATCTATACCTTGGTGCTAGTAGTGCAGCCTCAGCGTGTGCTGCTGGGCATGAAGAAGCGGGGTTTTGGGGCTGGCCGCTGGAACGGCTTCGGAGGCAAGGTGCAAGAAGGAGAGACCATCGAGGATGGGGCCAAGAGGTAAGGTGAGTGAGCTCTGGTTCACAGCGCGCCTGGTAGGTGATGACGATGGGTGTAGAGCCACATCAAACTTGACCACCTAGAGCTGTATGACTTGGAGCATGTATTTAACCCTTGAGCCTCTTTTTGTTTCTTCCCTATAACAGCCTCAACCCTTTTTTAATCACTTATTTGTTTATATTTTGAGGTAGGATCTGAGTTACTGGTTTGTCCAGGCCAGCCTTGAGCTTTCCATCTTCCTGCCTCAGCCTCCCAAAGTACTAGTATGATTGGGATCTCCACACCTCAATGAGCCTATCTTCATCCTCAAAGGGGAATAATAACCTTGGCAACCTCTTAAGAGTGTTGTGATGATAAATGAGGAAATGCATGCAGAGGACTTGGACCTGCCTCCTAGTACTGAACATGTTATCTGCTCCCATGCAGTGATGGCTGTGTCCTGGACATGTACGGCACTCTGATTTCAGTCGCACAGTACTGGCTTTGTCATGTAGCTACAGGGCTTATCAGCAATTTGGTTTCCTCACTTTTTGGGGATCTCATGATCACACTTATGTAAGCCTTCTGTACACACAGTCTCAATTCTATAACCAGCTCCCCATGGGAAAGAGCTGAAACACAGGATGGCAGGCCAGCTTGCCAAGATCACACTGTCCTCCAGACATCAACCTCTTTTCGCTGTCTCACAAGCTTGTAGGGATAAATGAGGATGTCAGTGTAAGCATTGCAAAGCCCTGCTCAAAAATAGTTCTTGTTACTGTAGTTCTGGTTATGTCAACCTTAAGGACACTTTCCCTGAAGGAGAATAAAACCCCAGATACAGAGAAAGTCTCTTGAGGAGGAGGGAGGAAGGGACACTACAACCTAGAAGCTTTCCTTTTTTTTTTTTTTTTATTTCAACTCACAGTAAAAAAACATGCCTTGTCCTCCAGTGGTCTTATCCTCCAGTACATACTTAAGGGTACATGTGCAGGTAAAATAATTCCTTATTACATGGAAGGATCGTCTCCCATTCTTTTTTAATTGCTGGCCAATTTCATAGGATATAACAGAATTGTAGGCCTTAATAAGAAGAGTCCTGTACAGCATGGGGATAAGACCCATTGAGTAAGTAGGCACCCAGATTGCGGTCTGCTTGGGTGTGTTCAGAAGTGAAAGTGGACATGGAAATCAAATTTGTGGAGCCACTGAGGGACAGAGGGAAGATCACATCATACCCCCCTGTACAGGGCTTCCAGAATCAGCAGAGGTGAGCAGCAAGGAGGTCTGCCCACACCCAGAAGTTTGGGTGTCGGGGACAGGGTGGAGAACTGGACACAGGGGAACTCTCCAGGGTCCTGACAGGGGCATGGCCTTCACAGCAGCATAGGGGCCAGAGCACAGGGGCTGTGCAGAGAAGTGGAAGCAATTGAGGGCCAATAGGGAGGCTGAGTGGCCTGGACCAGCTGGCTCCATGCCAACAGCCTGTCTCGCTGGTGAAAATGCAACTCCCAGGTTCCCCTCAGCAGCCTTGAGGTGTTTGCTTATGAACTGTCTCAGGGTCTCGACTACATCCTCCTGGTCTCGTAACTGTCACTCATTTTGGGATTAAAATAAATATAATAAGCCATTAGTCCAGACTCTCATGGCTAAACAAAACAGTAGTTCTTCCTCTGACAAGGTATGAAGTAGGGAAGGGATAGGTATGGTGCAAAAGGCTTGCCTTCTCTGAAGGAACCTGCGTCCATCCAGGCTGTGCTTCCTCCACTACCATTTCCAGACCACCTGCTCACCTGGGTAGGTGCAGCAGTCCCTCACTGGACTCATGCTCCTGCATTTCCTCTGCAGCCCATACTCTACCTGGCTGACAGGCCTGTGCCACACTGTCTAGGTCCCCACCCACCCTTTCCCATTTCCTACCCCAGCATTTGCATACATTCATGTAAAACCCTTTAACAGGTTCCAATGTTCTTTAAGATCATCACCTGGGGCCAGAGGTATAGCTCAGCAGCACAGCACCAACCTTGTAAGCACAAGGTCCTGACTTTGATTCCCCATACCCTCTGTCAAGATATCACCATCTGTTAATTCACTGAGTCCTGCAAGGGCCATGGTTAGGTATTGGATTTGTGGAGCCTTCTGCTCTATCACACTCCCTAGGGCAGTACACCCAGTCTTCCCAGCTTCCCACCTTGCACACCCCACCTCAACCTTCACACTTCCTTCCCAGAAGCACTCTCTGAGGCTAGAACTCCATTTATATAAGATTTTTTCCTACAGTGTAACGTGTGTACAAAATTACCCTCTGCTGTGAATTTTAAGGAGCTCCCTTCTGATCAGCATGCATATCTAATAACAGGACAGACAGCCTTGGTCTCACTGCCACAGCTGAGGACTTGGGCCTGGCCTGATGTGTCAGGTATGTGGTATCAGGGACCCTGAGTGTGGCCTCGTCCCAGTGTTACATGTGTACATGGCCTTGTCCACTCCTCCTTGCTGTAAAAGACTCCAGCACAAGACATAACTACATCCATCCACTCAGCTATAGTCATCTAGTATGTTGCTAGTTTGTGGCTGGTGCAGGATGAGTGGCCCTGAAATCCTGTGTGTGTTGGGTCTGCACCTAGGGGGAAAAGTGCAGTTTCTGTAGGCTGCAGGGGATGCTGCCAGGCTGTCTCCAAAGCAGCAGTGCTCACTTGAGCTCCCCCCATGGGGTCTGCTTCTTGTTTGTCCTGAGCAAGCAGGGGTTTCTGTCCTTGGTTGGAGCATGTTTGCCATGATGAAAGAGTGGGGAAGCTGGATGTCTGCAGCCCAGCATAGGCATGGCTGCACTGGCTGCTTATACTTTCTGCCTTTTTAACCCAGCACCTTTTCCTTACCAAATTGTGGTCCTTTATGCATTTTAGATATAATAGGATACATTATAAATACTTTCCACTCTGTGGCTTTTCTTTTAATTCTTCATGTTTTAATAAACAGATTTTTAATTTTAATCTTATATATTTTTTTCCATATGATTAACATCTTGACAGTTACTGAAGTGACCTGCATATTGAAAGCTTAAGAAGATTCTCTCTTAAGTATCTCTTGAGGAGCCAGGGAGATGGCTCAGTAGAGTGAGGGCTTGCATGGCAAGCACAAGGGCCTGAGTTCAATCCCCAATTTCGTAAAAAAAAAAAAAAAGCATCTCTTGAACAGAAACGTAGGTATACAACCATGTAGAACTGAGTTTCCACATAGGACAGCAGGGCCATGATTAGGGATTGTTTTTGTATAGATATCTAATTTGCTTTTGCTGAAGAATATTTCCCCTGTGCTCTTGACACCTCTGTCCAGGTGAGGTGAATCTACATCTGCTTGCTTTTCACTATGGTCAGCTCCTGCAGAGGGCAGGTCTTCCACAGGGAGTAGGTGGCAAGGCAATGGATGCAGACTCTGCAAAGCTGACTGGATGCCAGTGGCTATGTAGAGCCTGGACTGAGGACACAGTGGCCTTTGTCCTGACCTCGCTGCAGATGGCAGAATGACTTACACTTTGTGGCTGTATAGATGGTCCATATCTCTGTATAGATAGTCCATATCACATAGCCTTCCTGTGAAAATCCCATGGTCCTAGGGGTACATGTGTACCTGTAATTCCTCAGGACTTGGCCATTACCTCTGTTGCTCCAGGTTTTTTTTCCTTTCTGGGCATTCAGCCATGGTACAGGACTGGTTTCCATGCTTCTCCTGAGCCAGGAGCAGCCTTGCCTTGGACTAAGGCCGGAAGTTCAGCACCCATGGCCACAATGTGCTTTGGTCCTGTGGACTGAGTAGTAGTGCCCTTAGACTCCCAAGGGGCTATGATAAGTCTTTAGGAACTTCTCTCTGGACACTCAAACATGAGCTCAAAGTGCAGTTCAGGATGTGGTCAAGGTAAGGGACCCTTTGACAAGACACCACCATGCCCCTCCCCTGGGGGATGAAAGGGAATACAAGATGGCAAAAATGCAGATTCCCTACACAGGGTCCTGCCACCTCTGTCTAGGGGGCAGGCAAGAACTTGGGGACCTAAAGTTTGTGGGACAAGTGCATCAGTCCTCTGGTGGGTTTTAAGTTGACAGTGTAAACATTATTTTCTGCTAGAAACACACACCAGCAACAAGAATACAGAGACCAGTTGCAAGAACAGCTAATGCCAAATGCTGAAGCTTTCTACTCCTGCCTCTACTATGGAGGGTGCTTTCTACTCTATTTGCGCTTAATTTATTGCTCATCCTGTTCTCCATCTGCCATGTGCATCACAGATACAGCCAGACACTTTAGCAAAACTGTAACAAGGTCGTCTTCATCTGTCTAATTATCCCAGCCTGTGAAATGGAGTTTTAGCTCCATCACTGAGGAGATTATTGATATGGCATGCACTGCCACTTACTGGGGGAGGATTAAGCAAAATCAGTCAAAACATTGTATCAGTAGGGGATGATGTTTAAAGCAAGATCTGCCAGCCTGCTGCCAGAGAGGCGGGGGAGGCCCTGCTGAGCACTTGCAATATGTTTAATTGGGGAGCCACTGCACACCCACCCTAAGTAAAACTCATTTCTTAGGTCAGGTCCAACTTTAATTAACTATCTCAATAGATGTACCGATTTCTCAGGGCTGTGCGTCTGATACCACAGCAGAGAGCAAGTCAAGAACCATTTAACCTAATGTGTAAATAGAGCTTTGCATATAAACATTACCATCCTGCCTTATTACAGGCAAAAGAGAACAGTTTTGTTCCTAAAATAACTCAAGAGATGAAAATGAGCCAAGATTTTTCATATGTACACCTAGGAATGGTCAGACACAAGTTAATCTAGGGCAGCACTGAAGCGAGGCACCTTTTAGCAGGAGGGGACCTGAAGACCATAAGATTCATCAGTTGCCCTGCTTGTCTATAGTCCCAGCACTTGAGGCTGAAACAGAAAGATTGCTATTGAGTGCAAAGCGAGCTAGGATCCTGTCTCAAAAAGTAGCCGTTCAAACACCGGTCAGAGGCAGGTAGGAGTGGGGAAGAGGGTTGTTCCACACACCTCTAGTGAACATTTTGAGGTACAGCATGTTTTCATTAAGGGATGTACAAAGAAGAGAGACCCAAAGGAAAATTACTAGGATGACACCAGTAGTTCTCTGTGGGTGATAGGTCTGTGGGTGTTTTGTTTCCTGAACTGTCTACAATGAACATGTAATTTTAAAGATTTAAATTAGCAGTAGCACAAGATACTTAGGCAAGGCAAGCTGGTCTTGTTTGCAGTGAGCGGGAGTGCTTGCTCCAGGGTAGGATCCCTTACAGCTCCACAATCTGCTAGTGTCCCAAGAGGGAGGGGACTGTGGAGGGAGATGCCTAAAACATGTCCTGCAGATCAGTATTCAGAAGAGTTGGTTAAGTGGCAAAACCTAAGTCAGAAATAAGCCCCTCCTTTAGAGGGACCCTCAAGACATGAGATTTAGTCCTGCCTTATCATAGTCAGGGCACCAGACCTGAAGGATATTATTTGCGTGCAGAGCACAGAGCCCAGGCTCTGCAGCAAGTGTGGGCACTCCAGGATACAACAGTTTTCAAGAGGCTCTGAATGTCCACCACAGATGAGAACAGGGCCTGAGTCCAAAGGAACAGGAGTCAGCTCTTGCCCTGGTCTTACTCAAGAGACTTCAGAGGTACATAGCTCCTCACCATCTCCGAACCCCTGCTTAGAGTCTCTGCCCCAAATTCCTTTAGTTTTTTGAGCCAGGGTCATGCCATGTTGCCCAGGCTAGCCAGGCTAGTCTTGAACTTCTATACTCCAGTGATATTCCTGCCTGTGCCTCTAAGTAGTAAGTGTTATAGATATATACCAAAAACTGCATTTTTTTAAAGCTTAATTTCTCCAGTTGGGCCAGGTTGGGACCTGCTAATACCTTCCGGATCATGTCCTCCTAGGAATATCATCTCAGGATATCTCATGTCTGGGGTCTTTGACCCCTTTGGGCAGTCACTGTGCTTCAGTCAATGTTTCTTGCATCCCTCTCTGCTCATAGGGAGCTGCAGGAAGAGAGTGACCTAACTGTGGACACGCTGCAGAAGGTGGGCCACATCACATTCGAGTTTGTGGATGTCCCTGAGCCAATGGAGATGCACATCTTCCGTACTGACAGTGTGCAGGGGACGCCCAAGGAGAGTGATGGTGAGTCTCAGGCAGCTGGTTCACCACTGCAGTGGGGGAGGGTCACCTGGTCTCTTGCCTGGCCCATCTCACATGATGGTACTAGGTACAAGCTAAGTCTCACAACTGAGGGCCCAGGGAACATTTTCCTGCTCCATGAAATAAGAACAGGCAGATTCAGCTGCCCATAGAGATAGCTCAGTGTCACCTCCGAGAGGGCAGTTCTATCTGTGACAAGCTCATTATGCTCCTTGGTATAGAAATGCGCCCTCAATGGTTCCTGCTGGACCAGATCCCCTTTAGTGACATGTGGCCTGATGACAGCTACTGGTTTCCACTCCTGCTTCAGAAGAAGAAGTTCCAGGGCCACTTTAAATTTCAAGACCAGGACACCATCCTGGACTACTCATTGCATGAAGTGGATGACATCTAGCATGAGCTACTGTCCCTTCTGGGTCTGCCTGCTAGACAGCCACAGGCTGTTGTTCCAGCTGAGCTCAGGATGCTATAATCAGGGTTATGTCTGCTCTTTCAGAAGATGATTGGGCAGAAAAGAAAATAAAGGTCTTTGCTTTATT
>PVKA01024856.1:0-33702 GCA_004027165.1 Ctenomys sociabilis
AAGCACCTAAGTTAGTTGAATGTCAATGGAGTGCCCACTTTTGACAGGTGTAGACAAAGGAAGGGTTGTAGAAAGAAAAAATCATGATGTGTGTGTATAGACAGTACAGTTGGGATAGATAACACTGTGCTTCTACATAATTCTATGAGAGGCAAGATCTGCACTAATGGTGGTTGGACAGGATATTATGTCGGCTTTTGTACTATGGTCATCCACTAGGTAAATAATTATTGAAATTTTTATATAATTCAGGTATAAAAAAATAAGATAAGTAGGCAACTACACTCTTAATTCACTGATAAGAGATATCTGCTAAAATAATATCTGTAAATATAATATCATGTATGCACCTTGTACAATACCAAAATGTTATGAAAACAGTTTGCAATGTATTAATTCATCGAATCTGTATGGTTAAGGTGTCTTGAAACTGTCTGATTGACATTTGTATTTTAATAAAATAGAAATAAATGAAAAAAAAAGTTCTTAGCCATCGTCCCTTGATCGTCTTAAGAGCAAAGAGTGAGAGCAATTGCCTAAATAAAAGGCAATTTTGCCCAGTTCTGGCCATCTGTACAAGCATGTGATTGTTTGCCTCCTGATAACACACAAAAGTCTATCTCTTAGCACCAGAAAGGGATGTTTGCCTAAGTAATTAAGCCTAACTATACTCACTCATCCCAATAGAGCTGTAGGCTTGCAGAGAGAATGCACTGACACATGGGTTGACTATGTGATGTCTGACAGAGCTAGGGGTTGGGGAAGGCTTGAAGTACGGGCCAAAGAGCACAGGAGCTTGTAGCTCCTGGGGCAGCTATAAGCCTTGATGCTGTACTCTACAGTTTTTGGAGAAGCGTGTAAATGCAAACAAAGATAAAGCAGCTATTTGTAAATGGATGGAAGGGACCATGCACTGAACTTGTAATGCTCAGTGACTCATAATAATTCGTTGAGAGGTGTTTCTGTCATTATTTTATAAATGAAGAACCCAAGTTGTCAGAAAAGGAAAAGAACTTCCCCACGCATGGTCAATGATTCATGTATGGGGATTTCTGAGGTCTAATGTCATTGATTTCTGTTGGTGCAGTAGCACATTAATTGAAGAAACTCATGCTTCTCTAGTTAATCCAACTAATTTTTGTGGTTTGTGCCTGGCTTAGCCAGCATACCCTGGGTTTCCTTGACTCAAGGTGCTATCCATTATAGGATTCTTTTTTTTTTTTTCCCTTTGGTTGGCTTAGGCTACCTAAAGGGTGGGTCTGGTGCAGCAGGTGGAGCTGGGGATTGAACCCCAGTCCCCTGCACCTGCCTGAATTTGCCCAAGAAGGCGCTTTAAACAAGTGAACTAACCCCGCAAGACACAGCCAATTGTAGACTCAGTGTTATTTTTGTATACCAGAAGAGAGAAATGCTTTGATAAAACTATGACACAATGTCTTATCCTTTAGACTTTTTATTTCTATCTAGGAAA
Source organism: Ctenomys sociabilis (assembly GCA_004027165.1). Classification (NCBI taxonomy): domain Eukaryota; kingdom Metazoa; phylum Chordata; class Mammalia; order Rodentia; family Ctenomyidae; genus Ctenomys; species Ctenomys sociabilis. Next base: position 1,472 of record PVKA01024856.1, read on the forward strand.
AGGGCTTCTTTAGTTTCATTTAGACATTCATTTTATTAAGAGCTGGGGTCTCTGTTGCACTGATTGAACTTGAACTCTGAGCTCAGCCTCCCCAGGAGCTGGGACTACAGGTATGTATCATCACTGTTCCTGCTTAGATGTTCACTGTAAATTATATATTACTTTTGTCTTAAATAAAATTAACAACATTAGTGAACTATGTTGGCCAAGAATTCCTAAAATTTCTTAAAATCCAGAATGTGAATTTCCCACATTATTTTTCATTAAAGTCTGTGTTTATTTTATCTTAGCAAGGGTCAAAATTCATTTGAAACCCATTGGTACATGGCTAAGGCAGTTTTATAAGGACACAGAATTACTCTAACTTGGAGTTCTGCATGGAACTTGCCAAAGTCACTTGAGCCCTGCTAGTTTCACCTCCTACCACACTCATCTGTATCCTGCAGATTAAAAGGGGTGACCTTGATTATCCTTCAGTTTGCTGAAATTCAATTTGACAAGTTTCCACATGGGAACTTACAATATTTTCTGACAGACTAACACTCTCATGACTGCTGAGAGACAAAGTAGGTGGTCATTTGGCGGAACTCGTATCTCAATTACTAAAATGTAAGAATGAAAACCCCTGATTTTTATACTGCTGGAATATGGTAGGTTAAATATCTTTGCTGGAAATGCTTGCCTGGCAAGCGTAAGGTCCCAAGTATGATCCGCAGTACAAAAAAAAAAAAGTTTTGCCTGAACATCCTTGCCAAGTGGGAATGACTCATTGTACAGATGGCTGACATTGATATCGTCTTCTCCACTCACAGTGTTTCCCATAATAATTTACCTCTTTCCCTGCTTCTACCTCTTCTTTGGCCTATTTTTTCCTTTACTGTCTATCTTGAACTAGATATTATTAAAGGTGTTTGGAAATCTGTAAAACAATATAAACTAGACCATACTTCGGGGTGTTTATGTTGAGAGAAAGGGAAATTTTTGAGTAACTATAGGGGAAAATGAAGCCCTTTTAGATGAAGGGAATATTGCAATCAGCAATGTTGACACAAAAGTGTATGCGTCCCCACTATTGGTCTGGATTTTTTAGAAAGAACTTTACTGAACTTTCTTATATTGCAAAGTATTTTTGTATCAAACCATACCTTAATTTAGATTGATAATTCAAAATCCTTTAAATCCACTATAATTGATTATAACTGCAAATATTATATATAATGCTGCTTATAAGTTCCATAGTAAGAGAATAGAAGATGGATTTGTTTACAAAATTGAATTCACAGTGTGCACAACAGAAAGCTCATGTCATTAGTGATATCAATCACCAGACTACTTATGTGATCCTCTATTTGGTGTGTGTGTAAGACGTGCACTAAGAATACAATAGTGGGATTAAAGTCCTGCTTAGGCAGAGCTTGCCGAGGTCGGATCGCTGGCAAGCCTTGCTGGCCCCACCCCCAGGGCGTGCTGGGATGGTGACTGAGACTGGGCATGGTGGCGCGCGCCTGTCATCCCAACAGTTGGGAGGCTAAAAACAGGAGAATCACTATGAGTCTAATCTATGTAGTGAGACCTATAGACCCTGAAGATCCTGTCCTAAGAGAGAGAGAGAAATAAAGAATACAAAAGTGGGACCAGGGGTAGAGCTCAGTGGCACAGTGTCTGCCTGGCAAGTGTGTGGTCCTGAGTTTGAGTCCCTGTACACAGACAGAGCCAGACCAAGAGAAAGAGAGAGACAGAGACAGGGATAACAGAAGTGGAAGGAAAGATTAAAAACAGGAACTTCATTAAAAGTAGGCATAAAGTGAGAATGTGGCAAGATTGGCAGTTGTTTTGTTGTATTTTTCATCCAATGTCTTTTAGGTCAAAAAATTAGATACTCAAACAGAAAAAGAATCTTAAAGTTCTCTGCTCTGGATGGCACCTCAGGCAGAACATGTTGGCTCTCTAGTAGCTAATAAATAATCCTAAAGGCACAGAAAATCATAGTCTAATTCAGTGTCCAGTCCAATACTGCAACCCTCCAATCTAATCTTTATGGTAAGGAACACTTTTTTTTTTTTTTTGTCTTTTTTGAGACAGGGTCTCACTATGCAGCTCAGGCTGGCCTTAAGCTCACTTTGTAGCTCAGGCTGGTCTCGAACTCACAACAATCCTCCTGCCTCAGCCTCCCGAGTGCTGGGATTACAGGCCTGCGCCACCACGCCCGGCTTGGAACACTTTTTTTTTTTTGACTTTCTCTCACTAAACCTTGGGTACAGAAATGAGCCCTGACTGCTTTTCCTCTTTTTCTGATTCCAGCTCATCCCTTCTATCTGTAGCTTCAATCTTTTTGGGTAAGAGAAGTTAGGAAAAAGAGAAAAGAGCAAGGAGGTAGGAAAATGCCTCATTGCTGATGTCTTTAAAGCTTCTAGCCTGGGAAAATATTTAAACTTGTTTTATTTAATCAGTTAAATTTTTTTTTGCTCAACATAGATTATCAAGGCATACAGCTGCAGTAGACAAGGATATAAAGAAAACAACTGACTGAATTAGAGATAATCTTCCCTTAGATGTTCTTCCATCAGTACTCACCAATGTGTACATTATTGTTAATTGTAGTAGACAATGTCATAGGCGTAAGGATGACATTAGTATCAGACATAAGTCCATACCTGACTTCAGCTGAAAATTAGAAAAATCTATTCATGGAGATCATTTCCAAGAATAACCACAAACAGCGAGGCCAAGATTTCACCAGATCTCCAGGACTAGATACTAACAGCAACTCAGCAGCTCCCAGACATTGTCATTCCAGAGTGAGACAACATACTGTTTGTAATTTTTATGTATTTTTAGTGGAAGACATTTTTTTTAGTGGTATCAGGGATTGAACTCAGGACTCCGCGCTGACCAGACAGGTGCCTGTTCCTCTGAGCTATCTCTCCAGCCCTTAGTTCTCATGTATTTTTTAAAGGACCTATTTCTTTTATTACTGTTTCCATCTTTTAACTTACCCTCTCTATTGGAGCAGGATTTCCAGTTCTGTAATAATCTAAGCTGCACTCACAGTGAGACGCAGTCCTTTTCTCTGCAGTGCATGCACTGTGTGTTGAGGACACCTTCTGCTGTAACCAGTGGTGCAGCCACTTTGCTGACAAGGTCACTGAGACTCAGTAACTTAAGTGATGTGCTCAAGGCTGTACTGGGAATCAGCAGCAGCTCCATATTATTTATTTAGAAGTTCAAGTTTTGGGTCATTTCCAAGGGCCATGTGTTTTCATTCAAATCAGTTTACCTGTCCTCCAAGAACACCCTGTGTTACTGGAGGACACAAAGGACTGTGTGCCCCAGCCCTGCTTCCTCATGCATCACCACCATCACTTTGTGGGGTGTGTGCTGGATCAGAATCTGCTGAGGGATGTCACATGGGCAGGTGAGTTACATATCTCCTTTACAACGCTGCATGTAAACAGTCCTGTCCGGTTCATTTATGACCCCATCTACCAAGCCTTTCTCTGAGCAATTTAATAGGTCTGGAGATCTGGTTCCCAAAATGTAAAAACATAAGGAAAAGGTTAATGAAAGCAGTGAGAAAACTTTTTTAGATTTATTTGAGGCTTGTTGCCTATGATCTTTTAGATTCAAGTCTCGATTTGGTGCCTGGACAATTGCATGCTTGCTGGTTTGTCTGACTGTTCTAATGACCAAGGACATGAATTCCTGAAAACCTCATTAGGCCTTCCAAGCTGAAACTATTTTTTAAGAGACTGACATTTAACGAGGAGTGTGTTTTCAGCAGAATATTTAAGTGGAATATAATTTCTAATTTGAGGAAAGGTATTGATGTGTAATTATGTGGGCCTTATAGAGAGAGCAATTATACTAATCTGTCTTCAGCGATGAACTTTTGGAACTATGTAAAAGGACAAATTCAGGCCAGAGTGAGGCAAAACATACCACACTTGGTCTGCCAAGAGACTTGCTTATGATTTATATACTTAAAAAGATGTCTAAGTACTTATCAGGTGTTACTATAATGTTAATACCAAAGTGAATTTCATAGCACATTGTGAATTTAGGATCTAGGTTGTAAATGTCAGTTCCAGAAATTTTAGGGAACAGGGAGTATTTTGAAAAAAAACAACAGGATTAATCACTGGGACATTAATGAAATGTGTCTGGACTGTGAAATGGATGTATCCCTATTATTCGACTTTAGAAAGCAAAAGTGTGTACTCGTTAGCTATTGTTGAGTAACAATTTAAAAATGCTGTGGCCTAAAGCAACAATCTTTCTCTCCTTTCCTTTCCTTCTTTCCTTTTTTCTTTTTGAGACAGGGTCTCACTATGCAGTTCAGGCTGGCGTTGAGCTCACTCTACAGCTCAGGCTGGTCTTGAATTTGCAATGATCCTCCTGCCTCTGCTCCTCTGCCTCTTGAGTGTGGGGATTACAGGTGTGCACCACCATGTCTGCCTCAACAGTCATTTATTAATGTAGTTCCTACGGTCACCTGTGGGTCTTCTGAAAGACTCTGTCAGTCTAGATGAGGCACAGGTGACCCTGGCTGGCCTGGAGCTCTGCTCTAACCTCGTACACCCTGTGCTCTAAGTCTTTCCATGTCCTGGCATTAGCTGGCCTTCTTTCATTTGTCCTTTTCCTGGTGACACAGAAGTATAAAAGGCCAAGAAACATGATTTCTAGTAACTGGATTTTGCTAGTTTTCAAATCAATCACTCCCACATGATTTTATTGGTTCAGGAAAGTTACATCATCCAACCTTTTGTCAAAGATTGGGAAAATATGCTCTTACACTTTTACAGAAGGACCTGTAAAGTCACATGTCAAAGAGTATGGACATTGGATAACATGAAGAATTGGAAAAAAATGTAACAAGTGGCTATAAGAAATGATTTTGCCAAAGTATCAAATTAGGCATCTGTTGATATATGCACAGAGGGGACAGAATGAAGCATCTTCTAAGAACAAGATGTAGCCAGGACAACATTAAAACCATGTGGACTGGTGTGGACAGTACAGTTGCGTACTTCATCACACCCAGAATCTCACAGCAAAAGTTCCACCAGCTGCAGTTACAAATACACGTGCTTTACATCCCAGGACTTTCACTGCTTGGGAGACCAAACGGTACCTGAACAGCCCACTGTACTCATTCAGTTTTCTATACCTTGGCTGTCCAGTTTGGTTTCCCATCTCTGAAAAAGAATGCACACTATTTTGGTCAATCCCATTTGACTTTGCTCCCAACCATGATTTTTCCAAGAAAGTAAAAACTTTGAAAAATCATTTAAAATGAGAAACTGAGAATCAAGTTTCCTCTTCCCAACCTGCCCACATATTCATATCCTCCTTCCCATAACAGGAGGTGGGCAAAACGATAGGGCTTACGACTCAAACTGCTCCACCTCTTGGATAATGTCAGCACGGTGCAGGGGGTCCCCGAAGACTATCAACAGCACCAACAAAAGGTGCTGTCTTTCTGTGCTACAGATACCCTGTAAAGCAGGCAGTACTGTGAAATCTACGCAACCCTTGGAGTAGTAGTCATATACAGTATCAGAACAGAAAGGTAACGAGCACTGTGGTGAGACTGTGAAGTATGTATCTGACATTTTAATTACAGTATGGCATTCAAAGAAAACCAAACAAATGGCAGAGTAATTGAACCCCAATGTTGCAGGCATCCTTTCAACCACACTTCTCTGAAAACAGATTCATCAGTTAGGAGCATGGGGAAGATAGATCAGTTGTTTCTGTGATGCTCTTATGCATCTTCTCTTACACAGCTTGTTAGTAGCTATTAAATATGAAAAACAGAGCTCTTTAAGAAAAATTACAAGAAATTCTTTCTGCAAAGAAACCTGTGAACACTTAAAATACTGGCTTTCCCCTTGAAATTATTTTTAGAGACAGGTCATGACTGTATAAAAACTGGAAGTAGACAATGAAAATTAAGCTATGAACAAGGAACTGGGACAAGCATAAAAGCACACTCTGGGACACTGAGGTGGCAGGATCACTAGTGAGAGTCCTGTCTGGGCCTCTTAGTGATTTAATGAGGCTTGTCTCAAATAAAAAAGGGCAAGAGATGTACTCATTGTGAATGTCCTAAGTTCAATTCCCAGTAATGGGGGAAAAAAAGAACAGACTTATTACTGACACTGTAAAAGCCCCACATTTAAGAATAAACTGGGGTATCAGTAGATTTTTTTACTCCTAAGCCAAAACCTTTTCTTAACAGAAATATTCAATTTCCTTAATAAGTCATTCCAGGGAAGATGTTCTGAGCCAATTTGCAAGCAGTAATTCTATTTTATTTAACTTATAATTTGGCTTTCCTTACTTACTGACCAGAATCCAAAAGCTTTACAGAGGTTGTCTAAATTCCAACTGCTAAATCTGTGCAAATCAACTCAGATATTAAATAAATCAAGCCTTCCATTTAAACTGGGAATTGGAGGCCAGTTTGCAGATTTTGATTATTTAGTACCGCAGTTCAGATCCTTTCTAAAGGCATATTTTTCTCAGGGGCTGCCCTTCCTGGAACTTCTCTGGTGATACAAGATTTCTCAAAAAACATAGAAGCCTTTTTGGTTTCTGTGAAACTAACACTCTCTGTTTCTTGGTGGTTACAGTTTATAAAATTAGGTTGACTCACCCAAATGCTACTTCATCTGCTGATCTCTTGTACCTGTTAGACTTGTAGGTGCCTCTCATACACTATCACGAATATTCCACACCTTAGCTTTTCTGACATGTAAATCCTCTGTCCTTTCATTCAGGAAAATGGGATAAAATGCTCCTCTGTGCGCAGCGTGTGCTGTGGGGCTGTGCATGTGTATATGCATGCATCTATGCATCTAACCACAGATCTCTTTCCCCACTGTGCAGCTTAGTCAATACAATGTAAAACTTTTCCTAGACATGACTCATAAAAAGAGACAGTCTAATAACTCGATAATGGTGTCTGCTTTTGGAATACTGTCCCTCTACATTCACTTTCCAATAAATATTTTTCCACGTGAGAAGCATTCAGAATGAGAAATGGAGACAGAGTTTGGAGAAAATATAGACTTAAGTGAAAGTGATGAATGGATAAAGACAGAGGTATGGAAACATGAATTCACGCTGTCTTCAAGTTTCACTGTTACAGTGCAACTTTCAAATAATAGTGTTAAGAAGTCTAGGTAAGAAATACATAGTCTCTGTAATGGAAGAATTTTCTATTGTAAAAATACGATTCCTGCAAAGCCAAACATATTGCAGTGATTTCTAAAATGGTACTGCTGTTTGTATTGGATTCCAGACACAGAATTAAAAGGCAACTAACATGTATATAGTAATTATTTTTGTGGTAATTCCCTTCTATTTCTCATCACATTATCTTGAATCTGAATCTCATTAGTCAGCAGAGGCATGAGTAGGTTATCCAATGCTAGTTCATCTTCACTCTGGTTGTTCCTTGAGCTACCAGAGTAGTCCTTGGTAGTTCCATATCTCTTTTGCAACAGGGACAATAAACAGTAAAATGGACATAGCCTGAATGAACTTTGAAAGTGGGGCGTAAGTCACCTCCCACCTCTTCTGTATCTGTAACAGTGAACAATGCTATTTAGGTAATTGTTATGGTTTGTGCCTATTTGTCCCCTGCACCAAGACTTCAAGTAGCCATTGAGGTAGCTTCTAGAGTTTGTGATTAATTCATGATCCAATGTTGGGATTATGGGTGTGAGTGCTACATCGCCCTGGAGTGGGTAATCTTCACACAGTTCAAGGAGGTCACAGAGGCTTGCTAGCTGCACAGCTGCTGCTGAGTCCCTCTGCTCTGTGCCACCACCATGAATGGCTGCCTTCTGCCATGGGCCACTCTGCCTCGGACCCAAGTATGCACTGAAACCTCCACTAACTGTGAGCTAAATAAACTTTTTTTTCCCTTAATTTTGGGTGTCAGCAGTGAGACACCCAAATTAATTTGTCCTAGTGACAAGAAAATCCACACAATTATCTTCATCTATAAAATGGGTATATTTTTTCAGGATACTGAGAAAAAGAAAATGATGCAAACAATACATTAATATTTAGCATTTGCCATTATAGGTACTTAACATATGACACAAAATGTTTAATATGAGATAGAATGTAAGTATGTTTTCAGTGTGCAATACATTTAATCCACATATCACTTAAAATTATATATTTATGAATTTATTACAGAGTCTCATTACGCAGCTCATACTCACACTGATCCTCCTGTCTCAACTTCCCCAGTGCTGGGATTACAGGTCTGCACCACCAGGCCAGGTCTTGGTGGCCCATTCAGTGTGCCAGGGGGCAGGGCCAGCATGGTCTGTGGTGCTGGAGATCAAGCCCCGGTCCCTGGGCTTGCCTAAACTCAGTCCACTGAGCTATCTCACTGGCCCAAGATTATTTTATTACCAAATTTAAGTATTTCAGAACAATCTTTTCTCTACACAAGCCAACTTGTGTGCCTTTTCATGTTTTCCAGCTTTTTAGGTTGGGGAAAAGAGTCTCAGAGGAACGCTGCAAAAGATCTCTGCTCGTGGCAAAGAAGAAGACCTGGTCTGATACTCAACATATGACCTTCAGCCAAGTGTGTGTCAGGGTTATGAAGCTGGGTTTTCAGCTGCTCAGTGAAGGCTTAGTGCTATTTGCAACTTTTAATGATGACATAATGTCTGAATGTGCCTAGCATGTGCTGTGGGAGCCATCGGCACGTCACCTCAGAGATTTCACCTCTGATGTACGCAGCTAACTTTATCTTGTCCTGATGGGAATACAAATCTATGGAAGTGCACACAAAGGTAATTTCAAATGGTGAGCTGAGTGGCGAGTGGTCAGCAATGTGAAAAAAATAGGAAAATGTCGTTTTAGTTTAACAGTTCCTTAACAGTTGCTTGGGGTGCTCACACTAATACTATCACTGGAGATACGAAGTCCTGGAGGAACCTGGGAGTGAGCAGAGGGAAGCCTGCATGGCTTGGGAAGAAGGCCTGGGAGGTTTTACTCTCCTGCACGGGGTTTCCCCCTCTTTATTACAATCACCTTCTATACACGAACATCCTAATGCAGAGAAGACACAGAGCTGTGAGAAATGTGAAGACATATTTCATTTTTATTATCTTTTAGGCATAGACGGATATGTTAATCCATTTCCACATACAATTTTTATAGTCACATATAGGGAGCGAATCTTGAACTGGTAACACCTGTCTCCTCTTGCCAAAGAGTTATGCTGGAGATTCTAAACCCCAGACGCTGAAGGTCTTGATTTATCTTCCTTCCTGATATGGTGCACACGGCTGCTGTTACCTAAGGAAGCTTTCCTCTACCTGGCGTTGATTCAACGAGAATAATGTTGTCCCCTCTTTTCTGGCAAATTCTCTGCTTTTGGTCCAGAGCTCTGGATTTCCTTCTAGGTTCTGACAACTGTGTCTGGACTTAATTAACCACTGCAAGTGGAAGGAAATTTGTACTTGTAACCCTGTCTCTTTGTGGCCCTGCTGTTTCTTTCTGCAAACATATCTTAGGAGTAAAACATTAAACTTTTGACCTCCCACACCAAAAAAAAAAAAAAAAAAAAAAAAAAAAAAAAAAAAAAAAAAAAAGAAATTAATATGGAAATAATCTAATTTTACGTTAGTGTTCATGATTTATTGTGGAAAGCAGGTGCTTAAAAATTTCAGAATTTCTTTAACAAAATTCTAAAGAGAAAAAAAAAAAAACAGATCACAGTATTTACAGATAACAGAATGGCTTAGCCATGCAAAACAAATAACTTTGGTTTTTCCCCTTTTACTTTGGTTTCAATATTGACCAGGATTCAATTTTTTTTCTGCCAAATAAAACTTCAATAAATCAAAGTTTAGAGGCAAAATAATATATTTTCTTTTTTCCCATAATGTTTATACAGCATTGAATCTAATAGAATATTTAAGTATTTAATCCATACCAATGCACTACAGGAAGCTTTTATTAAACTGAGTCACTATTGCTCAGACAATAAATGGTTTACAAATGTACAATAACATGTGTTTCTAAATAATGCAGAAGTGGCAAAACATTATTCCTAATCTCCATCTGGCTTTAATCTTCAATTAATTTTTCATTGCCTTCATAATTTTAATTCCATGAGTCTAAAAAACAAACACCAGTTTTCCTCTCAAAGAACATAGTTCTGTAACTGGAAATCTAATGTTCATTTATTTTTTCAGTTAAAGTTATGTAATTTCTGGGACAAAAATGGCTGTGCAGTATTCTCCCAGAAACCAGGCATCTGCCTGAAAGAGCGAAGTGTAAAAGCCTAGTCACAAGGAGCTATTGGCCCATATCCAGTCTACTTCAAAAAGTCTCCATTTATACTACCACCTTAAAAATTCCTCAAGCATAAAACATGTTTATAAAGTTACAAATTTGAATGTAACTAAAGATACATAGACATTTTATTATTACACTTTTATGTACTGCTTGATAAATTATGTACCAGTTAAAAACACTAAATTATCTCAAGGTGCATTCAATATCTGTAGCGTAGTTAACAAAAACACACACGAAAAAAATATATATTCTATATTCTGTGGAAAATAACACAGCTTTGAATTAATGACCACTGTTAAAAATCTCCAATTCTGACTGATATCCTCTTTTAAAAGGAAATAGGTATAATTTTAAGGCAGTGGATTACCCAAAGGATTTCACACCAATTTTTAATTACAGTGTTTTTATACCTTGATTTTATACCCATGATTTTTCCAAACTATCTTTCACACATAGGTTTGTTTTGTCCATTCACAGAAAAATAATGTACGAATAGGTATCTAAAGGTAAGTGTTACCCAAATTCTGTATTAGGTCTTTTTCAGAAAAGGCGAGTCACCGTTTGGGAGTGTAGCATTAGCACGCACGTGTGCCCATGTGTCTGGATTTGTTGGGAGTGTGCCACGTACGCACAATCAGCTCAGAGGCCGCTCAGCAACGGACTGAGGGCCTCGCCCTCATTTGTGATGAAAATCAGCTTCTGAATAGGGCAATGTGTGTGTCCTAAACTTCACAAGCGGCTACCTTTGGGTTTTAGGTGCTTGTGAGAAAGTTCAGGGAATTACCGATAGCAATCAGAATCAGAAATGTACCTGTTCAGATTATCCATATAAACAATTGAAATAAAAACATTACATTATACATCAGATTAACAGCAACTCCCAGAACAAAGCTTACAGTGTATAAAAATAGCTACGTAAAAAATTTACATAAAAGGCAAACCAAAAAGAAATCCTCAGTGCAGACATTTACAGAAAAAAATTCAAACCAAACACAACATATGACCTATTATCATGGCTGCCAAACTGGTTATTTTTTAAAATTTCATTTCATTGTTTTACTTGAGATAATTCTCTAAAATTCTGTGACAGCTTAGTAGAATGAATTGCTTAATACTTGAACCATGAATTGCTGTCAATGTCTATGTGTATATCTTAAATACAATCCACGTTCATGCTTCAATTGGTTTATATAGTTTTTCTCTGTAAAATGGTGAAAAAAATATAATTTAGATAAGTTACCATAGCAATCATTTTTCATTATCAACAGATGCTTTGTACTTCAAGTACATGTCTCGGTAATGGGAGGAATCTCCTACTGCACTGCCTGCTCCCCACCATAAACCCAGCCCCTACTGCAAATGCCTTTGGGAATTGTGAGGGTCTTTTTTAATACTGGTGAGATCACGTAAAGATTGTGAGGTGTGATGGAAAATATTTCATTCCATTTTCAATGTATAAAATACACTCTTCCCTACAAACCATACTTTGTCTATGGGACTTATTTTTAAGTTCATTTTTTTGAGAAATTACTCAGTCCAGTTTTGATGAAAACAGAAGGTAAAATCTGTATTTACAAAGGGCTAAGGAAAGACTGCTAGAGTGATGGGGAAAAAAATGTGAGAATGTTGAATATTTGGCCCCCAGTGGGAAGCAGAACAGGAAAAGGGATCCAGTTCAGATACTTTTTGGTCTTATTTTTACTATTTTCTTTGTTTGGAATGGGGGACTGAACTAACCCTTGCGCTTGCTGGGCAGGCGCTGCACCATCACGCTACCAGGCACTTTTTGGACCTAGGTTAAGATCTTGAGACTCATAAAGCAGAATTCTTTTTTTTTTAGGAAAGGGTCTACAGGGTGTTCAGGTTCTCACTACTAGATCAGACTTGTAGTGACTTGCCTGTTCACAGCCTCCCAAGAGTAGGGAGTACAGGTGCTCCCCACCATGCCCAGTTTCTTTTCTTTTTTTTTTTTCGTGTTTTTGAGACAGGGTCTCACTATGCAGTTCAGGCTGGCCTTAAGCTCACTTTGTAGCTTAGGCTGGTCTCGAACTCACAACAATCCTCCTGCCTCAGCCTCCTGAGTGCTGGGATTACAGGCATGCGCCACCATGCCCAGCTACCATGCCCAGTTTCAATCACTATCTTAGTGCACCCTGGGGGCGAGGTCAGCACAGCAGGCCCAAGGATCGAACACCTGGCCCCTGCTCCTGCTTGCAGGCACTTTAATCTGCTGAACTATTTGGCCAGCCCAAGTAGAATGCATTTTAATTATTCTATTTTTCTTCTAAATACCATGTTGCGATGCCCCCTGAGACAAACTAGGATGACCCAGTCAAGTTGTGGTTCGAGTCTTAAGCGCAAGGCACTCATGGTTTAAAGCAGCTTGTATATAGACAGTACAGTTGGGATAGATAACGCTGTGGTTCTACGTAATTCTATGAGAGGCAAAATCTGCACTAATGGTGGTTGGACAGGATATTATGTCGGCTTCTAGTACTACAGTCATCCACTAGGAAAACGATTATTGAATTTTTGATATAATTCAGGTATAAAAAAATAAGACAAGTAAGCAGCTACACTCTTAATTCACTGATAAGAGATATCTGCTAAAATAATATCTGTAAATATAATATCATGTATGCACCTTGTACAATACCAAAACATTATGAAAACAGTTTGCAATGTATTAATTTATCGAATCTGTATTGTTGAGGTGTCTTGAAACTGTCTGATTGACATTTGTAGTTCAATAAAATAAAATAAAAAAAAAAATAAAGCAGCTGTCAGGGGTTTTGCCATCCCGTTAGTAAACTACAGCAACAGTTATTCTCAGGGACAAACAAACAATTACTCCAAAGAGCTCCTCTGGGTGGTTAGTTCAAGGGAACATAGAATAGAAGCTCAAATTGCAGCCGGCAAGGCCATGGGACACACAAAGGGGATTTTCTTTAGAAAAACACCACACAAATAAAACATATAAATATACATAATCTATGTACTATTTGCACATACATCATGTATATTTACATGCATACATAGACATTTGCATATAGAGGAGATCAAATTATACATTTAAATTTAAAAAAATTTGTTACAGTAAAACTAGCATCAGCATTCAAGATGTTTTGGTCACACTTCTCAGAGATACAAAAGGAGACTTCCAGAAATGCTTCAGGAAATGGCGAGGAAAACAGTGGTAAGCAGGACAGGAAAAGGAGCGAACTTGGACGTTTTTTGGGCACAAGTTAAGGTCTGCATTTTGAGATTTAAAAAGTAGATTTCATTTTAATTATTTTATTTTTCTGAGTTTTTTTGAACCATGGGTACACACACGGGATATGCATATACTTCCCAAGAAAGTGTGTGTGTGACACACATGTGCTAGTCTGTTAGCCTCTTCTCTAAAATGATTTGGGAAGTAGTAGTATAAATACATTCATATGTACTATTGTTTCTTTTTAAGTATTTTTATTTTTAAATTAAAAAAATAAATTTGAAATCTCAGCACTGAGGCTGAGGCAGGAAGAAATCAAGTTTGAGTTCTGAAAGGGCAAGGTAATGAGACTTCTGACTCACAATGAAAAGAAATACATTTTTAAATGGCTACTAAAAAAGTCTATTCTTATTAAAGCTAGATACCAATTCGTAACGTAAGTTTTTTTCATTTCTTTATACTCAAGAGTAATTTTTAGCCTTAGAAAACAAAATGCAAACTGGATGCTAAAAATCTCAAAAATGATTCTTATTATTCAGAAGATGATTATTTTGGGGAGGCCAAGAAATGAGAAATTCCATTCTTCTGAGAGCACTGTCTGAGACATCAAAGCTCCCTTTTGAAGGCTCTAACTGGAGCGCACCTGCCAGCCCAGGCCTCCCTTTCATTTCCAGAGAGGCTCCCTGTTTTCCTGGGAATCATGTCTGCGACCCATACCCAGCCTGCTTACCTGGACAGCAAGAACTGTTTCTCTCTTAGGCTTCTGTTTTGTGATTGTTTTCTTCTAACTTTTTGTTTTCCTCTATATTACCCAGGTCCTTGTTTACATGTTTTGATGCAGTCCTATAAAACAATTAGATCAACATCCTATTGATACATGAATTAAAAATTTTAATGCTCAAAGTAATGTGTCTCTTAAGAAGGAAATGGCTCCTGCCTCGAGTGCTTGAGTCCACACCTGCGAGCTTTGGCTGAGGTAGCAGAGTCCAGGAAACACGAGCTTGTAGGGAGTGGCATTAATACACAATAAGGGAAAAATAATAAATGATTTTGAAAACATTGTGCATGTACTTTTTAAAGTCATGGTTTCAGCTGAACTGTTGCTCTACTCTCAGAGAAGTAATTATTATCATTTGATAGTCAATACTTTCATTCTAGGAAAACCCTCTGCAAAAATGCTTTGAAAGTTTCATTAAGGTCTTTTTCCTTTCAGAATTCCCCACCACGCAGCCTGGGTGAACCAATGTTCTGTGATATGTTTATGGATTGTTCTATTTTACCTAAATCAAAAGCAAGCCTATAAAGGCTCATTTCATTGCACAGCATGGTCAGAAGATAGAAAGACCCTGACATGATGGTTCTCACTCTGCTGGTAGCGTCAGCCTCCCTATTATAGAGGCAGAAAATCTGGGGAAGGGATCTCCAGCCTGTGTTGAAAGGGATCTCTTGGTGATTTTGGTGCTTGGAGTTTGAAAACTAATGCCTAACTGGCTGATGTGGCTATACAAATGCCTAGGCATCATCCTTTAAGAATAAAAACCAGGGGCCGGTGAGATAGCTCAGCAGACTAAGTGCCTACTTAGGGAAGTACAAAAACCAGGGTTTGATCCCTGACACCACATGCTGCACAGGCCCCACCCCCAGGCACACTGAGCCAGCCACAGAGACCAGGTAGGTGCAGTGGTGCAAGTCTATAATCCTGGCGCTGGGGAGACTGAAGGAGGATCACATGAGTCCGAGCTGTGTACTGAGACCTTGTACCGAATACACTAAAACAAAAAAACAAACAAACACAAAACAAAATGGAAACCATGTTTTAATTGCATGGGCAAGCTTTTTGATTGACAAATAATAATTGTATTAAAAAGTCTTGTTAATACAATATCGGTCTTGTTAATACCATATCTCCTTCCCCTTCTCTCCCTGTGTTTTCCCTCCTGTTCTTCCTTGTTTTCCTCTCCATTCTTCTCTTTCTTCTTCACTGCTTTCCTCCATTCCTCTCTTTTAGAAACAAAACAGGGACTACGGTACTGTAGGAATACTATTGTAATGTTCAAAATAGTATTGCAATATAATTGCTAATCATACTTTTAAGAACTTAAGCGATACTAGATTTGCCTCTTGGGGTAGAGTTTATCATTTTCCACCTCAAGTATCTCTGTTTTATAGAATTAATTAATGCATTTTCTAAAAATCATAACTTTATTAGAAAAAGTGTTGTAATAGTTATGAGATATATCCATGTGACGTAAAGGCATTTACGTCACATGGATATATCTCATTCAAATGGAAACATTCATTATAACAGGAACAAGTTGAATTTAATTTGTGATTTTAAATGCTTAAATTAGCTTAAGCTATAGCCTTGTCTTCATTCTGTGGCAATAAAGCAACCTCAAATCTGCCAATGTGATCAACTCCTATAAAATATGGTAATATATTAGGGGATAGAAATGTTAAAATGTAAATGAAACACTGAGTTATAACGTATCAACACATAAATATCTTCTATCTTGTACTCAAATTGTACACTGTAGGAAAACAACTTCATTTTCATATTTTTTTCAGACATAGACGTAAAATATATAAAAATGTCTATATATACTATACACATATGTATACCTGGGTACATATAAGTGTATATGTGTATATATTCAAACAAGTATATATATATATATATATATATATATATATATATATATATATTCAAAGAATTTTCAATAAAACTACACGTATGTGTGCAATAAGAACTGAGCTTAGGAAACAACTGCTTTGGTAGCCAGGGAGATAGCTCAGTGGCATAAGTGCCTGCCTGGCAAGTGCAAGATCCTGAGTTCAATCCCTGGTACTGCCAAAAAAAAAAAAAACCCAGTCTCTTCAGACCATAACATTCTCTGGAGTCACTACTGCCCTTGCAAAGGTTAATCCAATCTGAATTTTTACAGAATAGTTTTATCTGCTTATGTAATTTACATATGAATGGAACAATGCCACATGTATTAATTGGAGTACTTCTTTTATTTAAACCCAATCTTAAGTTTATGACATGCATGTGTAACAACACTTGTAGCTGTAAGGCTAAACGACAGTTTATTTAGTATTTCCTTGGTGGCAGACACCTCAGTCTTGGTTTCTTTTGGATTTCCGTTAAATAGACATTGTGTGCGTTACACAAATCTCTTATGTTCTTATTTCTCCAAATAATTCTTTTTCCTCCGTGTGCTATGGTCTAAGTGTTTTCTATTGATCTGTGCTTCAATTTACTTCCCTTGTGCTCCTCAGTGACTGATCTACTGTGAAATCCATCCATTAGAAATCAAAGTGTATATTACAGTTTTCATTTAACAAATGTCACTTTGATTTTAAAATCTCTTAACTATTTCAATTCTCTATTCCACTCATCTCTTTTAATCATCTTGTACTTCACTTATTCTATTATTTAGAATAATTTTAATTTCACCTGCTAACCATAATACTCACCCATCCATTCATATGCTGTGTTGTGTACACTTCCTCTTTATTACTGGGTATATTTTGTTTCTCTTTGTATATCCAATCACTTTTAATTTTGCTTATATTTGGTATAAAAACACCACAGAGGTTTCAAGCAATGTTGCTGTGCATTAAGTAAGCCACCTCCTTTTAACCAAATAGTATGAGGACCATTTCTCCAGGCTAATCAGGGGTGGTACTGGGCAGGGGACAAGTCGTCTTTTGGGTTGCCCTTGTCCTGAGGCCCAACTGTGGCAATCTTCTTGCATCCCTTTCTTTCATCCTAAATATGAAGTCAGCAGTTCATCCAACAAAATCTTAGTTCAGTTCTCTAGCTGTCAGTCCCCTGAGGCATTAAAATGTGGTGAATCTGTTCAGTGTTTTTTACTTTATCATAAGCTCGAGAATGAGTACAGTTATTGTTTACAGTTTACCAACAAAATACAAAAGAATGTCTAGACTGTGCTAGGAATGTGAAAGTACTTATTTTACCAATCTAAACCAACCTTATTATAATTCACATCTTTTTCTTTTCCTGTTCCTTATAATGTTACTGTTCATGAGGCCCACACAAACCCAGATGCTTTTTTCCAGAGATGTCAAACAGAGAACAAATTGAAATGGCAGAACTTTAGCACTAACTTACTCCAAACTTAGCAGATAGCACTGCACAAAATTTATGCAAAAAAAAAGTTTGATTATTTTACTAGCTATTATTGTCTTTTATTTTTCATTTTATTTTATTTTTTGTGGTACCAGGGATTGAATTCAGGACCCTGTGCTTGACGGGCAGGCACTTATTCTACTGAGCTATCTCACTGGCCCTAGTCATATATTCTAATAGCAAAAATGTTATAAATCATTAAGACACTGTAGCAATGAAGACAATCTCCAGAGCTGCTTCTCTTTCTTCTCCTAGCTTTCTCTCACAACTCCTAATTTTTTCTATTCTTCCCATTCATTTTATATCTATTTCTTCTTTTGTAATATCTCTTTTTCTTTTTCCTTTAGTCGTTTTTCCTCTCAAACCCATACCATTAACCGTCACTGTTTGCCTCTGAAGTGAAAATCTTACCTGGGGACAGCAAGAAAATAACTCATAAAAGCCTTAATGTTCTTCAGATAAATATTAGAAAATAAAATAAAAACAAATCAGCAATGTAGTAAGTCAAAGAATCTATTATCTCGTGAATTATGAGCTTGTTTTTTGATTTCTTTTTCAACGTAACATCCAGTATTTGGTTGTACTTAAGAGAAAGTAGATACTGGATGAAATTTTTGCATGGCCTTTCTGTAGAAGGTGTTTCCCAGTTTAAAAAGTATATGCTAACTAGCACAAAAGCTAGAAATCAGAAGTAAAGATTCATAGAAAGGAGGGAGCAACTTCTCTAAATATCTGTACAAACTACAACCATTTGTTTGAATAACCCCTGAGCTCCATATGCATGCAGACTTTTCAAAGAGCCCAGTCGAAAGTTGATGGAACTGCTTGTATTGTCACCATGAAATCCACGAAGCTGAACTTTACCAAATCAGAGGTCTTAGGTAAGCACACCAGCCTCAGCATTACAACCCATGAAAAGCTGAGAAAAGACCACATGTCAGGATTCATCCTAAGACAGTTGTACAATGTAAAAATAACTTTCACTTTACCAATGTGAAGGTCATTATTCATTAGGGGGAAAAGTCTACATCTTAGGAACATAACAGAATCTAGTGTGTCCAATATCCAACCCAACACAGCACGTGAGAAAAAGACCAGAGAATATCCTCGAATGACACAGGCTTTGGGATGGCAGGTAAAGGCTTTAAACAGTTATTATAATACCTTATCCATGTCTTGGAAGAAAATATGATAATAATGCGAAAACAGATGACAATCTAGGTAGGAAACAAAAGGAAATAGAAAGTTATATAACAGTGTTAAAGTGAAAAATTCACAAAATGCCCTTACCATCAGATTGGAAGTGGCAGAATAAAACATCACTGAATTGAATTTTTGATATAATTCAGGTATAAAAAATACGATAAGTAAGCAGCTACACTCTTAATTCACTGATAAGAGATACCTGCTAAAATAATTTCTGTAAATATAATTTCATGTATGCACCTTGTACAATACCAAAACATTATTAAAACAGTTTGCAATGTATTAATTTATTGAATCTGTCTTGTTAAGGTGTCTTGAAACTGTCTGATTGACATTTGTAGTTCAATAAAATAAAAAAAATCATTGAATTTAAATACAAAAATATAAATTATATTCTGAAAAATAGAAGGCCGCAGTATAAATCGGTCCACCAATCACTCTTCAGTGGACTGTGGTATAATGTTTAGTCTAATATGTGTGTAACTGGAGTCCTACTAGGAGAAAAAAAGAGTGAGACAAAAACTATATGTGAAGAAACAGCAAAATTACTCCAAAATATGATGAATTCCATTATATAGCAGAGTGAAAAATGCTCAGAAATTTCAATGCAGGAAATAGCAACATACATCTGAGCATATAACATACTCAAACTGATCAAAATTACATATAGGGCTAACAAGATAGTGTGGCAGTGTAAATGTGGTGCCGGGCATTGAATCTCGGTCTCCTGCTTAGGCAAGCTTAGATGGGCGCAGGGGACCGAGGTTCAGTGCCCGGCACCACATGCTGTGCCAGCCCCACCTTAGGGCGGACTGAGCCAGCCTCCCCACAAACAAAGTACATAGAGAGAAAAGTTTGAAAATCACTACAGAAAATTTTCTCAGGGGCACAACACATAAAAAAAAAAAAAAAAAAATCAGTAGCAATGAGTATAAAAATAAATGAATTGAAAGATTGGATAATAATTGAATTGAAAGAACCAGGCAAATGATGCAATGAGAAACAAGATACTACTTTTCATTTCCCCTCTATTTACTTTGTAGGTGACTACAATTATGTACAACTCAGAAGCAGTTAATGTGATCTCATGTTACTCAAAACAAAAATGTGGCACTAAAAAAGCTGAGTGACTACAGTTCAACTTGGGAATCCGTGGATTTCAGTGTGAATTGCATCTTTGACCATATCTGTACAGTTAAAACTAGGCTGAATAGTTTTATAGCTTTTCATAATTTGGAACTATAAAATAAAGGTTGTTAAGTATAATATGAAATCTGGAATGTATCTATGGATGTTTATATGTATATATATATATTTCAAATTGATTGCCTTAATTTTAAAGCATATATGATAGGAAACAATACATTAATTAGTAAAAGGCGAAAGATTTATACGATCTGAAGAGAAATCACAGTATAATACATTAATTAGTGATGAAGGGTGTGCTCTCTTTTTTTCTTAATCCCATTCTTCAAAGGGTGACTGACTGCTAATATTCGGATGCCATAATGTGTCACACACTGTCATAAGGGCTTTGGAAGCATTAAACTATTTTATCCTTATAACTTCTCCATACTTGAGACTAATAATAAACTTGCCTTGGACACACAGCAAGTGAGTAACAAAGCCAAGGTTCCTACTTCAGCCATCTGGCCTCAGTCTCTGCATACGGAGTCATACAATACAAATGTGTTAGGCTGTTAACTACTCTGAGATCCACCAAATAGAAACGCTCGCTGTGGGTGGGGTGAGCGAGGTGGGAAGGCATGAGTATTCATTGACTGAGAGGATAGAAGGATTGCATGCATTAGACTCTGAATTTCTCCATTTTAATTACTAAGAGTCTTCTATGCCTAGTAGGGAAAAACATCTAAAAATTGTTCTGGACATTTTGGTATTTGTTGAGATGGATGTGGTAAAATATAAACAAATGTTATACAGTGATTTTTTATAATTAAGCTTACTGGCACAATTTATTTTTTTTATTTTTATTTTTTATATGTTTAGGATAGGCCTAGGGTCTATAGGGTCTCACTACATAGATCGGACTCACAGTGATCCTCCTGTTTTCAACCTCCCAAGTGCTGGGATTACAGGCATGCACCACCACATCCAGTCAGTGGGCCCCAGGTGTGGGGCTGGCACAGCACTGGTACACTTTAGATATGCATAATGAACACATTCACTGTACCTCTGCATGGTATCTCTTAGTCCCTCTTTTCCTCTCACTTCCCCTCTCTTCAATCCCTATTCCTCTCCTTATTTACAAAGCTTTTCCATTTTATCTTTTTCTCTTTTCTCTTCCAATCTCCCAATATTCAATGATTTTTGATTGTGGAAAATTATTTAGAGATCTAAAAGAATCATATAGCTTAGAAGTTCACCACTAACTTCTAGACTAACTAAATTTTAGCAAGATAATTTTCAGTCAAATTGATGTGAAGAACAAAGGGTTTTGCACATTGGTTAAATACAGATGATGATGGCTACTTAAATTTTTTTCAAGAGTCTCTGTTTAGTAACTTTAAATGTCAGTGAAAATTTGAATTACAAAGTCATAAATTAATGTGGGAAGAAGTGCTAGCAGTGACCTTCTAGTCCAGTGGTGGCGAGTCTCCAGGGAAAGTGTTATAGTGGGCGGTTTGTATCACTGAAAGCTCTAAAATGTTCCCATCACTGCTCTAATGCATATAATAGAGATAGGAGTTCTCACCTGTGTGTCAGTAGGTCTGTATTTTCATCCTGTGGGTCAGGTCTGAGCTGCAAGACCCGGGACAGGTCCTACCTCTTCACCTATGAATATGGAAAAGGCAGGACTGTCCTATTGGGCAGGTGCCAGGATAAACATGAAAGAATATGTGAAAGCACCAGGTAGGATACAGGGACTCAACAAACTGAAGTCAGGCCTCTGCTGCCCAAGCTCACATGTGAGATGTGATCAAAATATCCAATGACATTTAAATTTTAAAAATTATTACAGTAAAATACACACTACCATTAATATACAGTACCTCACATTCCTCCACTTTACTTCAAACAAACCCTCACTGCCACTTTCTGAAGTACTTCTAAAAGTCCTCTTTCAGATTATTTATGTGGAACAGTGTTGTGTTATGCAGCTGGGACTCATAGGGACTCATAGTGATCCTCATGTCTCAGCCTTCCCAGCTCTGGGATTACAGGTGTGTGCCACCATGTCTAGTTTCAGTGGCTAGTATGGTGGCATGGCATGTGGTACCGGGAACTGAACCTGGATGGATCCTTGTGCTTGCCGGGTACCTGCTTAGACTGCTGAGCTACTCTCCAGCCAGAAAATAGCTTTTCTATCTTAGTAAATAAACAATATGGGGTAGGAAATTCATTCAGTAGGCAAAATATTGAAGGATCAAAATAAATGTAACAATGCAGAATATACAAGCAAACACCCTGCATCCACACTATGTCATAGGTGTGTGTGTAATGACAGGCGAGTCAGCCACAGTGGTGCACAACTACAATACCAGCCCTGGGGAGGCTGAGGCAGGAGGACCATGGCAAGCGCAATGCCAGCCTGAACTTCACAGAGAGAACCTGCCTTGACTGACAAACAACAAACAACAAAACAAAATGAAACACCAAAAAGATGTACAAACAAAAATGTTGGAGGCAGAAAAGAGCCTAGATCAGGGCAGATGGGAAGGAAAACAGAATTTCTTTTGTATTTTTTCTTTACCTTCAAAATGGTATATAAAGTGATTTTTTTTTTTATAACACTATATTTTGATAGAAGGTCTTTCCTTCCTCTGAAACCTTTCAGCTTTCAGGTCACGGGCAGCAGATTCAGTGAGAGGCACGGATGACTCTCTCCTGAGTGGTCAAGGGTCCTATAATTAATTGCAAGGAATCTGTGTTTGCACACTATCCTATTTTGCTGCTAGTCTATTATTTATGATTTGATAGAGTAATGGATCTTCTTCTTTTCTTCCTTCTTCTGGCTGCCTGCCAGACTATGAATACAGAAAAAGAAAGAAGCTGAAACTCACGGATTAGCCTGTTCTACTACAAGTGGAGAGAGGATGTCGGCCTGGCCTAGATCATTAGCCTTCCTGTGGAAGGACTCTAAGACTGTATTAAATATCAGCAAATAATCAAATTCAGAGCTGAAGTTTTAATGCCTAAGAAGTTCTAGTAAGACAGCAAAATATATTTTAAAATACATAAAATTTGGATAAGATACTAGTGATAACTTGGGTAGGTTAACCCCTCTGATATACAGAAGCTATGACATCAGGCTAACTGCATGTGCCTCATTAAACTGTGAAGAATTTCAGTAAAAGTATCCAAGAAAAATGAAATAAATGATACTCATACAGTGATGAGGAAGTAATTGAATATTTGCTGCACATGGTCCTCCAGCAATATCTTTCAATTTATTCAGTAAGTTTATTCAATTTTTATTTTATTCAATATTTTATTATCCAACATTTTATTTTGAAATTTATTCAATATTTTATTCAATTCAATTATTAAATTTTTAAATTCATTCAGTTCCTCTCCCCACGAGGACACTAATTTGATTTTTGACTCAAAGATAAACCTCAAATAAAATCAACATTCCTATAAGATCCTGTTCTGTGTATCAGGATACACCGATAGGATGAGTTCTACAAAGGTTGAATACAACAGTTTCTTGAGGTTTTAATTTCATGGGAGAGTACTGGAACAATATAGCACTGTATGATATTTATAATTTTTAGATTTCTGAATGATCTGCAAATTGCACAATAATCTTCATAAAACAAGTATTCTGTTCTAAAGTTACAAAGGAAAGTCCCTTGGTAAGTTTCCAAGGCTCACACAATCAGTTTTGCCAGATTACAAACGTCTGGTTTATGCTTGATCTCAGCTTAGTGATAAGTGTGGGTTGGCTGTCCCTTTGGAGCAAGTAACCTGAAAATACAGTTTCAATAACCTGAAGTTCATGGCGGTATCATGCTGCTTTTTCACTTTTCCTTTACCCTGAACTCTTAATTTTTCATAAGTTCTTATACAATGAGATAAGTGAGGATTTGTATGTCAAACAAGAGCTGAAAATAATGCTCAGAGGGCAGGACAGAGAGAAATAGAAAAAAGAATCACTGAATAATGTTTTATTCCCAATGCTCTTCTACCTGCTAACAAACTAGAATAGAATGGACTCAGTGAATTAACATTGTTTTTTATGTTTCAGTTAATATGCAGCAGACATGGGAAATAACCAAGAATAAGTGCTTCTGTGGCAAGCGCAAGGGCCTGAGTTCAATCCCCAGTTCCGAAAAAAAAAAAAAAAGAAGAAATACATTCTTACATACTACTTAAGAGTAAAAACTTGGTTCTCATTTCTCTTCAATAACTTTTGAAATTGCCAAAGTGAAGAACTTTCCTTAAGTGTGGCTAAAACTTCATTACTTTGCTAGTTGTTTCTTAATAACACGACCATAGAAACTCTAACCTTGAAAACTTACACTATGGATGTGTGCATACTCTGGTCAAGCGGCTTACAGGGTTAAGGACACTAACTCATTGCAAAAATATCAGCTTATTTCAGAGAGCATAGGCAGAGACCAACTAATTAGGAAAGCAAAGCACACAGAAAAAGTAAAGCATTTTATATATCCTTAATTAAAGTCATTTGGTGCTTGGGATAAGAACTGCAGTTTATTACTTTGATCACCAATAATGTTGACACTATCAAATTTGGTGAACTTTTCCATTAAATAACAGTTATTTAGATCAGTGCTCATGTCAGATGACAAACGTTGTACTTAATAAGGAAACTGAATGGAAATGCTTGAGGTCTTACCCTAATGACTATGAAGGGAAAGTCAAATAGGTACCCATAATTGCAATTTGCATCACCACATGGTAATAACTAATGAAGTAACACACATGAGCACCCACAAACATACTTCTTTTATTCAGGAAAGGACAAATGATGAGTTATTGGCCATTTGGATATTCTGATTAAGATACTGGAAGTACCCCAATAACTTAATATTCACATGGCTATTATATAGAAGAGAACAGTATTTTTGAGCTGATTTTTCAGTACACAGGGAAATTTTATTTTTAATTTTTTAAGAAAATAAGTAGCCAGGGAGATGGCTCAGTGGAATAAGCACTTCCTTGGCAAGGGTAAGGGCCTGAGTTCAATCCCCAGTTCTGCCAAAAACAAAACCAAAAAAAAAAAAAAAAAAAAAGAAAGAAAATAAATTATTTTGGGATATATTACAATTTCTAGTAGAATGAAAATATACTAGCGTTCATGTTATTACATTTGTGGCTTATCATGGATTATGAAAATTATAAGAATGAAGACATTTGTACTCACAGAGGGAAAATTTCTATAGATCACCAATTCCTCTGGGCAACTACTACTGTGTTATCTTTCATTTACATGTATAGGCCAATGGTAGCAAACCTCAGCACTATGCCACAGTGGGCTGCTTGTACCACTGAAAGCTCTAAAAGGTTTTCCATAACTGGGGACAGTCATCTAAATTTTCAATAGATACCAAGAATAAAGTCATATGTGATCTGTTTGTAGATAAAGTGTTCACTGAGAACAAGAACATGTGCTACCAGCTCAAATGGCTAATAAGTTTATGTGTCAACTTGATTTGGACATGTGGTACCCAGAAACATGGCTAAAAACTATTCTGGCTATGTCAATGGAGGAGGTTCTGAGTAAGACAATCACTTGAATAAGCAGATAAGCAGACACATTGCTTTCCCTTCTGGTTGTGGGCCCACTGAACCAGGATAAGATGAAAAGGCTTAGAAAGAAGAGAACTTTTCTTGCCTCGCCACTTGATCTGGAGGATATTTTATTTATTTATTTTTCCAATTTTGTAGACTCATATTGAAAGACTGGATCTTCCCAAGACTCTGTGCAATTGGACTTCAAATGCAATTTACACCATGGATACAGACTAGAATCACACATCTGCCTCCCTGAAGAGCCTGTGACATCCCTGACTCCATAATCCTAGGAGGCATTTCCTTGTAAGCTTTTCTTACTCAAGGGCATGCACACACACACATCCATAAGCCTCATGTATGACTCTCTGGAAGTTCCCTATTACAATAGACATTGATGAGAATGAACACGGAGGAGTGACTGAGGTCAAGTGTGACTGCGCCCCCTTGTGGGAATGGACATCTTGTACATCAGTGGCAACACAAAAGAAAACTTGCCTCTTTTTTTTTGCCTTGTAGTAAAAGAAAGTGTAGCACTGTGAGAGAAAATGAGGTCTAGTAATTGAACACAAGGATTCTAAAACAGCATTCCCTTAAATCAGTAACAATTCTGTTCCTCTCAACCTTATAATTCTAAGAAAGTTGTTTCACTGTTTTCTTAAGAGTTTTAAAATGTAAAGTATGAAAAATAATAGTACTTTCCAGATGGAGTACGAGAACAGAAGAGCTCAATGCATGTTTCTATGGTCATGTGATTAAAATTCTAGGCATTACTTCCCTCAGTGGTGGTGGCTCCACTCAAACACACTTCACTGGAGCTGACATCTTTCTGGAGTGAGATAAAGTACTCTAACTTGAGTCTGCCTTTTTTCCTAGTATTTTTCAATATTTTAGAGGTTGTATCAACCATAAAAATATAACACTAAGGCCAAAGTTACTACTACCTGTGTATATCCCACTGTAAAAATTAAGTGCTTCATTTATAAGAAAAGGGGTTTGAAACCAATGTTTGAAACCAGGAGTATGTCACACAATTCATAAAATTCATAAAAATATAAATGTTAGGACTTCACCCTTGTTCAATCACATCAGAATCTAGACTGAGAAGGAATACTACGAATATTAAGAATCATCATTTGTTAACTAGATTATCATCATAAGCTATTAGATGATTTTATGCTTCATAGTATATGTAATATTTTGTATTTTTAATCATTTTCATAAAACAGCTAAAGTATTTCAGAGGAGTCTTAGTAATTTTTCTAATCAAGTTTTAAAAACTAAAGAAAATAATTACTTTTGCCCCTTAATTAGATTCTTATATGGAATAAAGTCAACTAACTAGAATACAGAGACCCAAAACTAAGATTTCCCACCTCATCAGCAACCCATTCTGGCTAGACTATATCCAGAAGTCTCTAAAAGATATCTTAGCTTCTTTTAACAAATCCTCACCAACCTCAACACAAACAACTGTTAACCTTTAAAAAAATATGCCCAGGCACTGAAGAAATAAGTACTCATTAATAAAATATTCACTCACAAAAACAAGGGGATACACATAAAATTCATACTCAGGCCACATCCGTGGTGTTAGCAACATTGGCTCTGGGAACTGAGACAAAATATGACAGCCTGCTTTGGGGGATATGACAGAAATTACACGTACAGCTGGATTAAGCCTAAGAGCATTTACCTCCCCCCAGTGCAAGTCAATGAGCAGGGATCTTTCCTGTACAACTTACTTTGATTTCTTCATGTACAACCAGTAGACAACACCAGCCACAAGGGCAGCAAGGAGGAGACCAACTACAATTCCCACGATTAGTTTTGCCTGGTCATTCACCTTCTCTCTATTTTCATCTACAACAAAGAAGAAAAGTCCAGACCATTACAGACAGTGCTAAGGGTTTTACAAAAAGACAGTCTAGCTGCTACTTCAAATTAAAAATGAATATGGCTCACTATTATGATTAACATGCGAACTTGTGATTTTAAAGGATAAAGTTTTAGCATTCTGCTATCTTGTCTCATTTTGTACTTTTATTCAAGCCAAATTTGTGGGCTGCTAACCAATCACTTATATGATGACACTTCATAAATTTGGAGCTGATAGTCAAGGAAGGAAGTGGGCAGCATAGTACCTACCACTTATCTCGTCTGCCTCATCGTGTTCTGGAATACTTACTGAAATGAAAAATGTTAATATGAAATTAAAAACAAAATTTGTTGATATGAAAGTCACCTTTACCATTACAGTATGATGTAATAACAGTCAGATAAAATGTCTATTCTATAGCTAAGGGTAAAAAAATCATACTTAATAAAGCATGAACTTCCCTACAAAGACATTAGTCTTAAGGAGAGTAGTTAAAATGCAAAATTATTAATCTATTGTGGAAAATTTCACGATTGACTATAATACTAACTATAATACTAAATTCTGAAATCCATACTAATTACCTGCTATCTACCACCTTTTAAAATTCTTTCTTAGGAGAAACATGTTGGTAACTAGGAAAGTCATAGTGCTGTACTTCTACTTTTCTTATATTTTCCTACCCCCATGCAGGAGAAGTTTTAGCCTCCAGTGTCAGACACTTACCACCACAGGTATTTTCAAAGTGGGGGTGTGGGTGGGGGTAAAACCTGGGGATGCCCTAGAGGTTAAGTACAAACTGTGTCTGAATTTTGCCAAAGCCCTTCAGATAATTCTGATAGTGCCATGTTCTTGGTCCAATTTAAAAATCATTGCCTGGTGATGGTTGATTGATTATATCAATTTGAGTAAGAGAAGTTTAATTAAATTGGCTCAGCAGTGCCACACCCTAGGATGTGGAACCCCCATTTGGGCGGCTCATCATCCCCTGGATAATATAAAGGGGAAATGAAGGAGGACACATCTGCTTCTTTGGAGTGCCAGTCTTCAGCCTGACCATGGACATCATCTGACTTGTAGTGCAGACTCTGGCTTCCAGCACAGACCTTCAGCCTTCCATCGCACACCCAGTGGCCTCCTGATACAGCACACACAGTGGGCTCCAGACCTTTGCCTGGATCCTTCAGTCTCCTCTGTGCAGACACCCTCTGTACTCTTTCTTATCCAACTCTTTGGGTGGTCATTGTAAGCCAATCTTGTAAAATTTTTATATTTATATATCTTGTATTGCATCTGTTTCTCTAGGAAACACTGACTGATACAATATCTAACTGTAAAACCATTCTCCAGAGTGTATGGGCCTGCACCAGAGCTGCCTACAATGACTAGCAGACTCCCAGCGTCCTCCTCATACATGCTAAGGAACCACAGAAGGTGTTCAGTGAATTTGAAAACAACTGTGTGTAGATCAAGGAAATCAATTTATGGCATAGAAAACTGAAGCAGCTCATTTGATGGGTTAGAACAAAAAGAGCAACTTGTATTCAGGAAGGAAGGATAGGATCCCTTTCAAATCAATACTTGTTGAATTGCATTCTGAGAAGTCAATGCTCCTATCTTAGAGCTAAATTTGTTTAGCTCTTTTCTCCGGCCCATTCGTTAGGCCTTTATATTTAAGTCATAATCTGTTAGGGACCAGTATCTGTATGCAATTATTTTTGGCCAGCTCCCACTAATTCCTAGCTATTATATCCATCATCTGTTAATGCCACATGCAGGATTGCAACTGACAGAAGAATAAAATTGTGCAGGTCAATTAAGATCCTGTCCAAAACTGAATCTCACTGTAGGCCAGTCCTCATTTAAAGCTGTTGAACAATGGGGATAATAGCAGAATAGAAGATGGTGGACTATTTCATATGGTGTCATAATTGTTTATAGAAAAACCTACTATTGCTCTATGTGTGTTATCCTGATTTCAGCACTCAGAGATTTTTCCATTTTCTCTGAGATAATTTCACTTGTCTGGTTTGGGCTAAGACTCAAATACAACATGAAAAAAGTCATTTCTGAAACTAGGTCTTATGAATTCTGAAATTAGTTTTGTTATTAATTTACTGATTGACATTAAGCTTGTGGTATTTGTATTTCTGTATAAGGCAAGATAAATACCACAAAGAACTGGAATTTAAAAGAATAAAGAGTTAAAAATTTATCAAATCTAAAATTTTTACAAATACTTCAAAGCTAAGTTTTGAACTATTTCTATTCTAGACAAAATGGTAGATTAAATATGAATAACTTATTTCTTATTTTCTGTTGCTCTTGGGAAATATTCTTGCATGGGCCCAAGTCTCTGACCCATAAAACATAAAATGATGTCACTGTGAAGACAAGAATATTCTAAGAATGAAAACCAGGGAAAAAAGAAAAAAAAATCTTATGGTGATGATACCAAATGCAAAATAAATAAATAAAACTTACCATAATGCAGTACAGAAGATGGAATTGAAGATTTTAAACTAATGAAGAATAACTTCAATTTTCTTACTTTTTAATGCCAGAAATAAAATACTCACTAGCAGAGACATTCAAGGAGTTTACTGTTCTCTCCAGCTGGTTTTCTGCTGTGCAAGTTAAGGTAACATTCTCCTCAGGGGAGATGATAATTTTACTATAATACCTGCCGTTGATATACGGAGATTCCTCTGTCTGGAAGGAAAGCAGGAAGACGAGTTTAGAATGGACACATTTACAGCCAGGAAAAAAGCAGCAGAGGGTGAGGAGCATGGAGTGGCTTTGCAGTGCTGTCAGGTCAGCAGGGCACACCTACGGTGTGTGTCATATATGTTCATCTAGTAAACACTAACCGATACGATATGGGTATATGATGTGGACAAAGGCTACTTGCGCTAATGCTTACAGTAGGCAGGAAGCATTTAGTGAAGCCACATTACTGTGGATGTTTCTGTCGTGAGGTACAATAATCAATCACTTTTCTATTTCAGTGGATGCTTAGTTTTGATAAGATAACATTTGTTTTTTTAAAGGAGTTATTATCTACTTCCCAGTGTTCATTCAGTGAGCTTTTAAATTTGTTTGTGCATTTGGTCATTGCTCTTCACCACAGGGATTAATTCCATCATCGTAAATCATTATAGAGCATCTTGATGTATAAGTTGTTCATCATAAATAAAAGTTTTCCTCTAAAATTTTCTGTGCAGAACAGAATTTACCTAAGAACACATTTTGCAGCTAATTCCTTCTAACATGAGGAACAACCCACTTAATTCTCATCCCCACAACACGATCGAAGGAAACATGAACCTGCACTCTTTTTTTGGTCATTTGGTTCACATCGTGTCCAATTTTGTTCGCTGTTTGCTTGTTATTTAACTGAGCACCTTGAGGACAGGGCTGGGAAACCTTTTAATCTCTGTAGGCAGGGGAGAGGTAGAGCCACTGTCTACCTACAAACCTCCATAGTACATTCATCATGAATTTGAAGAGGGAACAAATAATAAAGACAGTGGTGGATGGGTACAGACATATAGCAGGAAAAATAACATACTACCTGGTGGGCCAGAATTAACCCTTCTGGACAATGAACAATGACATTTTTAGTTTAATTCTTCTTAGTAAATTTACCTGATATTTTTCTACTTCTCACTAGCATTCTCTAGAGACTTTCTCACTGTTCTGGCTATTTTAATCTCATTTCTAGAATGACCTTTAGATATTTATATTCCTCTATCAGATAATTTCCTCTGTGCTGTTTTTGTGCTACTATACCTGCTTGACCTAAAGGTTCTTCTCTGCTATACTCATCGATTGACTTAGGGAGCAAAATGAATACATGAAAAATGGAGCTTTTCTCCTCTTTTAGTGTTTGATGATAAAAGCAGATCTGAGTATATTTAAAATTTAGGCCTTTATCATGAATCAAGAAAAACTACATTTTCATTGGCATGACGGGGGACTGTCCTCTCTGTCTTCCTTCTCATGGTATGGCTTCTGTGTGGCTCCATCACACCTGACCAAATCCCAGGTTATTTGCTTCAAGTGTGACTATTCCTTGTAGTGTCTCTGCGCCTGTACTCAGGCAACTATATAGATATACATTCCCAGATCTATTTTGTGCTGCAAATTATATCACATGAGCTGAACCAGTGGTTCAATTTCCCAAGACAGAAGAAAAGTGGAGATTTTTACTTTAAAATTGATCTGCAACAGTTGGTTTTATATAGATCTCAAATTTTAAGTGGATCCAAACCTGGGAAGAAGGCAGGAGATTCAAATAATCAAATTGTGTCTGGATGCTCTGAGAGAATCTTAATGGGTTCTGCTAAGATGAAGGAGACATGAATACTGCTGTAGACAAAATGGAATTAACAAGTACAGTGGCAATCCAAGGAGACCGGCAATATAATGGGATTACATTTCTGAGCCCAAGCCCATAATGACAGGACAGATTTTATTTTGGGGGGAGGTTAAAGACAGTGTTTAGCCGGGCATGGTGGCACATGCCTGTAATCCCAGCACTCGGGAGGCTGAGGCAGGAGGATTGTTGTGAGTTCGAGACCAGCCTGAGCTACAAAGTGAGCTTAAGGCCAGCCTGAACTGCATAGTGAGACCCTGTCTCAAAAAAAAGACAAAAAAAAAAAAAAAAAAAAAAAAAAAAAAAAAAAAAAAAAAAAAAAAAAAAAAAAAAAAAAAAAAAAAAA